>APFE030325438.1:56735-75954 GCA_000404065.3 Pinus taeda
ATTTAAAAAATGATTATCGGCTACCACCCCCACAAGCGGTCGGGCGGCAGCTATTTGATTCCAAGAATCAAATAGCCACTTCTTGGCCACTCCCACGGGTGGTTGGGTGGTGGGTATCTGATTCTCAGAATCGGATAGCCATCACTCAGCCCCCTGTGGGGGGTGGCCGGGTGGTGGTTATTTGATTCTCAGAATCGGATAGATGGTGGCTATCCGATTCTGAGAATCAGATATCTACCTCAAGGCAGTCATGGTGTGGTTATCTGATTCCGAGAATAGGATAGCCACCACCTGACCGCCGGTGGGGGTGGTTATCCGATTTTTGGAATCAAATAGCCATTGCCCGACCACTCGTGGGTTGGTTATCCGATTCTCGGAATCGAATAGCCATCGTCGAAATGCCCGTGGGAGTGGCTATCCAATTCTCGAAATCGAATAGCCATTGCCTAGTTACTCATGGGGGTGGCTATCCGATTATCAGAATCGGATAGCCACTGCCCAGCCACCCTTGGGGGTGGTCGAGCGGTGGCTATCTGATTCTCAGAATCAGATGGCCACTGTTCGGCCGCCCGTGGGGATGGCTATCCGATTTCGAGAATCGGATAGCCACCCCCATGAGCAGTCGGACGGTGGTTATCCTATTCCGAGAATCGAATACCCACCGCCTGGCTGCCTATGGGGGTGGCTATCTGTTTCTCATAATCGAATAGTCACCGTTGGGCCGCCCGTGGGGGCGTAGCCTTGGGTGACAGAGCTGCGTACATATATATTTTTTAAAGTTTTAATCATAAATATATATTTTTTAAAGTTTTAAGGTTTTTTATTTTTTTGTAAAATTGAATCTATGTTATTTTGTTTAAATAGTTTTATTTTTTTAAATCATATTATTATTAATATTTTAAATTTTATATTTATTTATTTTTGTTAATTTGAGTATATTGGTTTTTGGGTTTTTTTTTAATGTTTTAATCTTGATTTATATTTTTAGATTTTTATTGTTTTTTATTATTTTTTAATGCCAGTGTGTTTTTATTTTTTAATTTCTTTATTGTAGTTTTTTGTTAATGCTTATTAAAATTTTTCTATTTTTAGTTACTTAATTTTATAGTTTTATTATTTTTTGTTTTTTGGTTTTTTTTACCAACTTGTTTATGATTTGCACACACACACAAAATTTAAAGTCAAAAAATAGGGCTTTTAAAAAAAGGGTCTGATGCAGAATCACCACTTTTTTAAATTAGCATGCAAATTACTAACATTCTAAAACGTAATGTACATAAAAAAAAATTAAAGTGCCAAAAACTATGCTCTAAAAAAATATGTGTGTTCTACGTCCCCCCTTTTCAAAATCGGGTCACTCTTTTGCTATCTCTACGAAATGGGTAACAATATCAGTTCCCGTTTCAAAGTTTACATTGTTATTCCCTAAGAAGAAATATGAAGTCTTTGACAGGTTTAAAGAATTCAAGGCTCTGGTGGAAAACCAAATAGAGAAGTTAAAGGTGTTGAGGACAGATAATGGTCGAGAGTTTTGCAATAAGGAATTTGAAGAATTTTGTAAGAAGTGTGGTATAGCACAACAAAAGAATACTCCATATACACCTCAACAAAATGGAGTTGCAGAAAGAATGAACAAAACGTTGATGGAAAGCGCAAGAAGCATGCTCAGTGGTGTCGGGTTAGAACAAGAATTCTAAGCAAAGGCGGTGGAAACAACATGTTACCTTGTCAACAAATCACCTTCATCAGCGTTGGAGGATAAAACTCCACAAGAAGTATGGATTAGTTAGAAACCCTCTCTTTCACATTTGAGGGTATTTGGATGTAATGCATATGTACATGTTCCAAAGGAGAAACAAACCAATTTAGATAGTAAATCTAAAAAGTGCATCTTTATTGGGTATAAGGATGGTTTGAAGGGTTATAAGCTTTGGAACCTAGTAAGAAGGAAGATTGTATACAACCAAGATGCGGTGTTCAGAGAGGTGAAAGATGTTATTAAACATGAAGTCCAACCAAAGGAACCTGAGAAGATAGAGTTTGAGCTAAAGGAGGAAGAATCAGACTCTACAATTGAGGAGGAATCAGAAGCTGAAGAGCCACAAACCATGGGTGTAAGAAGATTAGTTCGAGAAGGAAGGCAGCGAGAAAGGTATAGTCCATCTGCTTTATGTTCAAATTTTGCTTTATCTATTACTAATGATGATTCCAGAACTGTGAAGGAAGCAGTGGATTCAGAGGATGGAAAACTCTGGAAAGAGGCCATGGTTGATGAAATGGCATCTTTGCACAAAAACGAGGCTTGGGATTTGGTGGAGTTGTCGGCTCGGAGGAAACCCATTGGTAGCAAATGGGTGTTCAAAAAGAAGACAAATATAGAAGGAAAAGTGGAGAAATACAAAGCTCGGTTGGTAGTAAAAGGTTATTCCCAGGTGTGGGGAATTGATTTTGGTGATATTTTTTCTCCTGTTGCCAAGGTAACTTCTATTATATTACTTTTATCTATTGCTGCTAATTTTGATTTTGAGGTAGAACAGAAGGATGCAAAGATAATATTTCTTCACGGGGATCTGGAAGAGGAGATCTACATGAAACAACTTGAAGGCTTTGCGGTGAAGGGTAAGAAAGAACTGGTATGCAAGTTAAAGAAGTCTCTGTATGGGTTAAAACAGTCACCAAGGATGTGGTATCCGAAATTTGATACATTTATACGACGACTTGGCTTCACTAGAAGAAAAGCAGATTACTGTGTATTTTAAATTAATTGGTGATCTTGTTATTTATTTGGTCTTGTATGTGGATGATATGTTGGTGGTTGGAAATGACATAAATTATTTAGAATTTGAAGACCCAATTTTCCTCCAAATTCGAGATGAAAGATCTTGGTGCTGCAAATTATATTTAAACTACCAGTAAATATAGGGCATTGTCCACAAATAGTAAATGGGTTAGATTTATATCACTCACCACCAGTGCCCCTTACTAGTTACCTCTATTTTTTGCTTCCCTTTTAAAAATTATTATTAGAAAATTCATGTTATTCTCCTTTTTCTCCCTTTTTCGTTTAGTTTTTATTTTAATTTTAATAATAATATTTATTATTGGGAACTAGTAATGAGATTTAAATTATAATTTAAAAATATTAAATTTTATGTTTAAAAAAAGAAGAGTATGTTATGTGTTGCTAATAAAATCTCTTGGTTGATTTTAAAATTTTGGTTACAAAAATGTCCATTATCAAACCTATTATTGATCTTAAAGAAGAAGTAATTTATACCGAAAAGAAATGAGAATATTACTGGGAACATTACTTTTTTATTCCGAAGTTGATTACTTTAATAATTGGGTTACAACAATACTAGCTTTTAAGACTGTGATTTTGAACAAGTTGTAATTTTGTTTGAGTAATGTTATTTGCAACATTTTTCAATTTAGAAATTGATTTTAGAATTCTCTTTGGAAAATACAATGAATTTGTTAAAGACGTGGTTGTAAAAACTGGTAATTTCAAAGTTACAAAGAAGAGATATTACTAATATATTTTTTCTGAAATGAATTAATTTTGATGTTTATGAGCAAAATAATTGGTTTTTAGAGTTCTCATATTGAAGTCATAGAGTTAAGTGGTAAATATGATAAAATAGCTATTTGTCAGGGTGATACATTTGTCTAAAAAAATAAAAATTTGTTGCAATATATGCATTGCTCTATTCCATGTATCGTTGTAGAAAAATGAAAAAACAACTCTTATATTGCATTAGATGAAGAAATGTTTGAAGTTGAGTTGCTTATTTTAGTTGAAAATAGGATGATGCTTACTTCAGATTTATGGAATCATGCATGACTTGTTAATGATACCAGCTAATTATTAATAATCTTAAAATTAACTCTCGAAATGAAAAGTGGTGCCAACAACACCACTTTTTTAAGATAAAAAATACAACTTGTTTGAAACCATGGTCTTAAGAACTTATGCCATTGCACCCAATATCATAAAATCAACCTTAGAATTGAAAAATAATGTTCCCAAAAGTAGCCTTCATTTATTTTGGGGTTGAAATTGCAACTTTTTGCAAACTAATGACCTTGACAATTAGTACACTTGTAAGTAGAATCCAAAAAATAACCATCAAAATGGAAAAAGTTGTTACTACACCTCGACAATCCCACCTCACCGTACCCCACCCCATCATCCCCCATACTCAACTTTCAAAGGAACAATTGACGGGCGAACATGGAAATAGGGTGGGGTAGGATGGAGGTGGAGGAATGAGTAGGATGCGAGACACAATCCAATGAAGAATGTGGGGGAATTATTTTGGAAATGTACCTCTATATACAAATTTTTTAGTATTGTGTTGGTGTATGTCTCTGGGTGTGTTTTCATATTTTTTTAATTGAATTTAGTATTTTTAAAAACTATATACATAATTTTCTGCATCAACAGGTGCTTTACATCCCAATATTGGGGATATTTTGTAGTGAGACATTAAATAAAATAATAATAACAAGAAAATATAATTTTGTCTCAATTAAAAAGGTAATAAAAAGTAAAAATTATTAATAAAAATAATAAATTAGTTAAATTCAATTTGCTATATTTGCAAAATTTTGTACTGACTACATAAATCCATCTTAGTTCAGATCTATCAAGCACTGAGGGGGATCAAATCTCTTAAGGTGCAAATCGCGTTTAGAGTGAAAAACTTGAGAAAATGTTTGCATCTTGAGAGATTTGATCCTTCTCAATGCTTCATAGATCTAAACTAAGATTGATATTTGTTTGTTATTCATGTGTGTATGTGTCAACTCCCAGCTAAGCATAAAAATAATTCCACATTTCTTTCATTTTGTGCAACACATCAATAAAATGTATTAATTATAATAATAAAAAATTCAATTGTTTTATATAATATATAGATAGTTAAAATTTAAATAGTTTCAAATACAGACTCTCTCATATTAGGGCTTAGAAAGCATCTCAATAGTAAAAATTGAAGGTAGACATTTAAATATTTTATTTATGGTCAACATTAAAAAAATTTATTCACTCTCTCTATGCATATATGCATATATGTATTTATGAAGTTAATATTGAAATAATAGTTAATAGGGATGTTCAAATAGTTTATTCTAGTACAAATTGAAATATGGAGGAATTACATAGCTAGCTCATATTGCAAAAGTGAAATTATAAGATTTTTTTTACATTCAATTTCTTATTGAGTAAAGTGTTGTCATTAATGTCAAAGGAATATTCATTGCTGTCAAGGAGTGTCAATCTCAGGGGAGCTTGTTAGATATTGTTGAGTAGGAAGAAAATTGTCATTGATGTCAAGTAAGTATTATTGATTTATCTTTGGTGTTTGCAGACTATTGATTTAGGAGTCTGTCTTTGAGGGAATTTTCCCTATAGTAGATTAGCTCAAGTTCCCTTGCAAAGTGATTAGTTAGATAGTCATCTAAGAGACTTTTCCAATGGTGCATGGAACTTTGAAAAACTCCAAAGGAATCGAATGTTATGAAGGTCCAAATTATGGCAGGGTTCTGAGGCTCATGGTTCCTTCTACAGACGGAAGGAACAAGACAACAGGTATTTGCATCATTTGAAGTATAATTTGATAGCATGTCATTAAGGTTTGATTGGAAGTCTTAGAAATGTCATGGTTTTGTGATTGCCAAGTTCTTGCAAATTATATTTTTCCTGTTATCGGATGATAAAATTCATGTCGCACCATGAATGGTTTTGGTTGGAGAAGCCTTTAGAACGGATTCATGGTCAATATAACCCACGAGACGGGAAATCATCCATCAAGTGAAGTCTATTGTTTCGCACCAAGTTTAACTATATCTCATGTGAAGTTGTGGCTATGATGACAAAAAGCCCGAGATGGAGTCTTGTGTCTCACGAGACGAACACTTTTATGTCATGCCTTGGGTCATACAATGAAAAGGTTCACGAGGGTTCCCTATTTGATAGGGTGCATTTAATGAACTCAAGGGGATGAAATACTTCTCACCACTAGCATATAATGTGAATTATCTACCCCAAGAATTTTTTATTAACAAAGAAAATAATCAAAAAATATAGTCCTCGGGCCTCCCTTCCATATTGTGACAAGTGGATGTCAATTGAACATGACTCAAAAAATAGATAACATGGCCAAATTACCAGAAGACAAGTGGTAGACATGTGGAAATTGCATGGCCGAGTGATTATGTCGTGCCTTGAGAGCGTGACATGTGGGAGATATTTTTGGCTCTATTGGGTGGCCAAGTGGTTGATTTTTGTATGAAACATGGCACCACTTAGATATCATCATGTGGCATGAAAACATCATCATGACATAAGAATGTTGAGAGGCTAAGGATGTTGAGTTGTATTATGTGATATTAGGTTGAGTGAGAATTGAATAAAAGAGAGTGGCATAATCAATATAATAAAGCACCTATGGATATGGGTTTGAAAATGGATGAAAATGGGATTTTCATGGTTTAGCATGTTGGTGCATGCTCATCAAGGAGTTAGTGATTCCTTTAGGTGGCCATTTAAGAAACAAATTAGGGGTCAATGCCTCCTGCATGTAGAAACTTGCAAATCAAGGAGTTGGTGCTTCCTACAGGTTGGTGCTAGCAAAACAAATAGGGTTAGTTCTCCTACAAGTAGTAGCTAGTGAATCAGGGAGTTTTTGCTTCCTTCTGGTTGGTTCTAGAAAACGTAATGTAACAAGAAGTTGGGGCTTTCATTTAACAAAGAACTAACAATAAGATTATTGGTTTTCTCACTTTGTGGGTCTCCACATACATCTAGTGTCTCTATGTTTTGTATATGTGTATGTTGATTATAATGTTGCTATTTGTTTCATTTGTTGATTTATGATGTTACTTGCATGAAAATTGCAAATAATTTTTTAGTTGGCCATAATATTGATTCACCCCCTTTCAATAATGTGCTTGTTTCTAAGAATTAGTGTCATAGTAATTTTCTTCAAGAACAATTTAATTGTGGGAAGGTAGATCCAAGGAATTATAGCCAATAGAAAAAAAATAAGAAGAAGCCAGCTCAGAAGAAAAAAAATCATATCAAAGGTTGTGTTATCATTGCTACAACACCGTCCAAAAATTCCACTACATTTGAATATTGGAGCCTACTATCACCGTCATATCTAATGTGTCGCCTTGATCATCAAATGTTGTCTCATGCTATTCTATGTGTTTTAGGTGTTGTTGAAGGGTCTAAAGTGGCGTCACATTGATTATAACATATTTAGGTGCATTTCATTGTTGTAACATCTTTGTTGTTGTAAAATGACACTTTTGGGTCATAGTTGCACACACTTCACTTGTTGTACTTAGGGAATGTTGCTATGTTTCACACATGGCTGTATGTCTGAAAGTCATCATGTTTGCCCCTTTTCATATATCCTAGACTTAGAAAAATATTTGGTTTCAAAGCAAACCCATTTAGGCCAAGAGTGCATGAGCACACTATGAAGCCTTGATTAGGGATCCTTTTTTGTTCGGAGGTGTACCATGTGCCCTCCAAAAGCATAAAGCACACTGCTTAATCCATATTTCCCCTTCCTTGTTATGAACTGCATCCTTTAAAAGCCAGGCCTTCCTTTTAGTGTACTTCTTCTACCCAAAGGAATACTCCCTCCTTGAGAGCGCTCCTTCGACCTGAAGGAATGTGCCCTCCTTGAGCACACTCCTTCAAAATGAAGGAATGCACGCTCCTTGAGAGAACTCCTTCAACCCGAAGGAATGCACCCTCCTTGAGCACATGACCGCACTCTGAAGGCACAAAGCTTCCTCCTTTAGCCTTCAAACTTGCACCATGTGCCCTAGTTTTCCTCTTGAGTGCATGAGCGCACACTATGAAGGCACAAAGCCTCACCCTTCAACCTTTAGGACTGCGGCATGCACCTCCCTTGGTTTCTTGAATGCATGAGAGCACTCTAAAGGCATGAAGCCTCATACTTTAGCCTTGAGGAGTGGGCCTTGTGCCCTCCATGTCTCCCTTGAACACACAATGCACTTGGGAAGACCGAAGTCATCCCCTTTGTCCTTTGGACTTGTGCCATGTTCCCTACGTTGATTTCCTCCCTCCCTTGAGTGCATGAGCACATGTCGAAGCCCTAAAGCCTCCTCCTCTCATCACTTCAACCTTTCAAAGTGTGCCTATGTGTCCAAAATCTCCTTTTTCCCCTTTTGAGTGCACTGAAAAGACATGAATGTAAAATCCTCATTAAACATGGTATAATAGGAGATTTTCAGGTTGATAGTTGCTTGTCATGAGTGATTGTAGATACAGGTGTTCCTGAAACAACATGGAAAGCACGCACAAGGAATATCATACAAAGAGAACAAGCAAAGGAAGCATGGAAAGAACAAATGACACACTGAATATCGATGATCAAAACACACCAAAGATTCCATTTGATCAAAGACTCTTTAGAGGCTAGAGATATCAACAATTGAAGCTACTTGAAGAACAAAGATACAAGTGGTAGCCATGTCACCACAATAAAAATTCCATGTCATTAGTCACTATTAGTCCTAGTCATCACAGATAGTGACATGTCATGTTCTCGTCACACGATGATGTGGAAGTCATGATGTATTGTTGTAATCATTGTAAAGACAAATAAGTAGAGAAGTGAGTCATGGAAGTCCAAAGAACATATAATAGCAAAAGTCATATGTAATTCCAAAATTCATTTGGAATCCAAATTTTGTAGAAGTCGAAAGGTAACTAGAAGTTGGAAGGTCAAGATTCATGAGGATAGGAAAGGTCATGCCTCAAGTTATAAATAGATCCTCATCTCTCATGGAAAGGAACTTAATATTGGACTCTCCCACAAGGCATTAGAAAGAGAAAGTTAGTAATTCTTGGAGAAATTAATGGCTCTAACGCTCCACTATTAGAGTTAGTGTTGCTCATTGTATTTATGTGTCTTGTGACTTTTGCTTAATACTTGAATCCTTTTGGCCAACACATTTTCACACATGGATTGTAGACGTTTCTGAGACTATTCTTTAAATGTTTATGATTCATGTTCTCTTTCACATGTATTGAAGTAATTTAATAATTTAGGTGAGTTTGGTGCTTAACTTATTGGAAATGTGTTGTAATGGTTGTAATAGTCATCGTATTTATGGGAACTATTTCACTTGATGTCAAACGAGCCTTTCTCATCTCTATGTGTCACCATTAGGGTACTACTATTACTTCTCTCTTAGAGGTTCACTTTATTCCCCCCCTTGTGGTAAAATAACCTTGATACATATGCAATCAAACATTCACAAGGCACACTCGCTGGCTCATTCAAAAGCACATGTGTGCTTCTCTCGTGTTAATAGCTAAAGCCAAGGCATATCTTTAAGAAAACAATAGTCGAGTTGTATTCTAGATGGGGGTCCTACTACAAACAATGTGAGGTATAATTGGGACTTCACATCAAGGAGATCCCTTATATGTTGGTAGTATCCAACACCGTCAATGGTTGGCGCTAGAAGGAGGGCCAAATGACAAGTTTTTCTTGTTGAGTCTGTTTGAATCTCTTATCTTAAATGGCTCTTTCCCAAATCATAATCCCAGAATGTTTTTATCACCTACCTCCTGGTAAACTTCCAATCTTTGTGGAATTGCTTGTGTCAATTCAAATTTGATGGTGAGCGTGGTACATTTCTATCCAAGCACATAAATGATTTTCTTGGGTTTTGTAAATATCTTAAATTTGATGATGAATGTCATGTTTATTTTGTTCACCTTCACTCTTGAAGGTCATATTAATCAATGGTGTCATAACTTACCATCCGCATCCATTCATTCTTTCCTTCAATTCCTTAAGGAAATTCATCAAGAATTTGATTCGTATGATTACCAAGATGTTTATAAAAGAATCAATCAGTTTAGAGTGGAGCATGATGAATCAACTGAGGATTTTTCTAATCAATTCCTTTACTTATGTTATCAGTTTCCTGAAGAAGATATGGATTATGATTTATTTAAGAAAAATTTTGAACATTTGGTTCATATCTCTTTGACTAAGTGTGAATCTAAACTCCCATATGTTCATGTTCTCCCAACTTTCAGAAATTGTGACACATCCCAAATCTCAGAGGAGGAGCCTATTGCTCCTTATGTTCCTTGTCCTTTTCCTTTTCTTGTACCAATTTGGGTGCCTCATTGTGATAATGTTGAAGTTTGGAAATCTACAAATCAAATTCCTAATCCATCTTCTCAACCATAATATATTTCCCAATGTTACACAGTATTTTGTCACACCTCCTGCACTTCCCTGTGTCATCCCCAACAGAGTCACCTTCTTTGCAACCTAGTCTCGACCATACAA
The DNA here is from genome assembly GCA_000404065.3 of Pinus taeda. Lineage (NCBI taxonomy): Eukaryota > Viridiplantae > Streptophyta > Pinopsida > Pinales > Pinaceae > Pinus > Pinus taeda. The sequence goes on from APFE030325438.1 coordinate 67,094, forward strand.
CAACTTCACCTGCAACCCAAGTCCTTGATGCAACACTTATCAGGAAGTGTTTCACCAACCTCTTTCCTCAGCAAGTACCTGTCACCACAGTCATTTTTGCCAAGCTTCAACACTTCATCGGCAAGCTACACCTGCCATGAACCTGCTCTGATACCACCTGTCACGCTCGCAACGACGACGGTAGTCTTTCAACCATGCCGGCGAGGTGCGGCACCACCGAACACTTTCTTTTTAACAATACTCGTGCACATGGACTATGCCTATCCACTTACTCCTACTTAGTTTTTGATTCTCAACCAAGTATAATTAGTTATCCTTTATACCAATGAACACCCATACTTTATTCATTATCAACAACAATTATAAACGATAACACAATTGCACAGTATAAAGGGGAGGGGAAACTCCCTGAACAATGAGTCCGCCCAACAATATATTAAGAATATCAGTTTACAATATACAAGTATGCCTTAGCAAGACCAAGTCCCATGCTTAGCCAATTTTACAATCAATACAATCTTCGTGCACCCTTGCACGATGGGCGGGTGCTCACCCGAGCCACCAAGACACCCTCGCCAAGTCTCGGCACAAACGTCACCTCCGCACGATCACCTCGGGCACGTCTTGCCCAACGTCTTCACCTTCCACCAAGAGCGTTTCCACCAAGTGCGACTCAGCAAGGAGAGCGCATGAGCTATGCACCTTAACTCTCCTCCAAACTGTGCACAAGACACTCTTGTCCCTAGAGCAAAGTGCGTATGATCAATGAGTCGAAGTGTGTGAAGTTTGAACGCTCAACGCTCCACATATATACACTTGGTTGAGTGTGGGTGGATTGCCCAGCCGACTGCCCACACAACCCATACACACACCCATTCGAACGCTTTACAAAGTCGGCCTCACCCTTCCATCGTTGGTCGGCCAACCCCATCGCAAAGCGCTCCTAACATGTGTATAAGCCAATTCTCACACTTAGTCGTTCACCAAGCGTTCGTCGCATATCGTCGCACCATCGTCGCATGGTCCTCCATCGCATTGCATAACCGGTCGGTCGCTCCATCGTTCGGTCGTGCACGACCGCCCGTCGCACCTCTAACACGCGCCCGGTCGCCCAGTGCCCAACCGTCGCACATCTACGAAGGCCTTACACTTTTGGTCCAGCCCAGGAACTCAAATCTCAAGGTTCCCACTGGTCACCACCAGCGAAAGGATACCTTGACTAGCACTCAAAGTTCCCACTGGTCACCACGAACTCAAGGATACCTCGACTAGCAGCGTCCTACCAAAACCTTCTGGTCCAACCCAAGAACTCAGACTAACAAGTTTGTCTCAAGGTTCCCACTGGTCACCACTAGCTCAAGGATACCTCAACTCGAAGCGTCTTGCCAACTTTCAACAACATCATGTATCAGGTTCCAAAGCTTAAAGCTGCACTCCTCTCTTGGACCATGTATTAGGTTCCAAAGCTTAAAACTTCACTACTCTCTTGGACCTCTTTCAACTAGGTACCAAGTCTCCAAGGTCATCTTAGGGTTTTTTCCTTTTCCTCCTCCTTAGGTCTCTTGTCTCATTGAGATTATTTATCTCGGGGGAGAGGAATAATTGCCTTAATTGGTTCCCGTGTCCCACTAAGATTATTTATCTCTAAAAAGAAGAATAACTCCCTTAATTGGCTCCCTTGTCCCACTCACTCCTTTGTTGCATTGAGATTATTTATCTTTAAAGAGAAAAATAATTACCTTAGCTCTCTCATAAATGAAACTTTTTTAACAATTTTCCATGGTTATCCATACTTTTATATTTATAAAAATAAATTCAATTACATAAAATAACATATATGTTTTACTATCTACCTCAGCTTTTACGCGGCCCTCGGTTTTACCAAATTATTTGCCATAAAACAAACATTTATAATTCTTAATGAAGGGTGTGACAAAAACTATTTTACCAATACAAATAAACATACAAACTTTTATATCACTTTATTTTAATACTCTAACTCAGAGCTCATACTTAGGCCTAGTCCCACTTCAGCCCACCCAGCCCACCCTTGAAGCTCCTGTAGATTGGGTTCTAGAACTGGGTGCTTGCTACCTGAGAATGTGCACGATAAATAATAATAATATAGATTGGGTTCTGGAACTGGGTGCTTGCTCCCTGAGAATGTGCACGATAAATAATAAATAATATTTAGATGGGTTTTGTCCTAGGTTTCCGACACTTCAATGTTGGATTTATGTATCATGGGAATTCATATTCGTGCATGAATTGTTGGGAAATAAAGCTGTCATGGCATTGAGTGTTTCGACATTATTACATGATGGATATTTTTCGAAGTAAGTTTTGGATATTTTTCGTAGGTTTTTTTAAGGGAATATGAAGTGTACATGATACGTTTCCAAATGAAAGTATTGTGTTTGTTTTTAAATGGGTTGGAGTGTAAATTAGGTATGTTCTAAGTAATGTATTTGTTTTATTTGCTTTTTAATTGCATAGTAATAAAAAGTGGGTATGTTTTTATTAATGCGTTTGTTTTTACAATTTTGTGTATTGTATTTTTTTTTAAAGTAATATAATTTTGTGTATTGTATTTTTGTAAAGTAATTTTAGTGATGGGAATATGGTTGTTTTTGTTTTCACTATGTTTAATGTGAAAGAATATGTTTGGTTCTTTGTAATAAGTTTAAAATGTTTAGGCTTTCCATTATGATGTCTAAACATTTTTTATATATTTTTAAATTTTTAATTTTTTTTAATGATTTTTTTTTGTTGTTTTTTTTTTTTCAATTTTGATTATTTGAAGTTAAAAGAAAAATAATTATTAATATGGAAGTTATCTATAATGCGATTTTTTTGGAGATTCCGGTGACGGAATCCGGCGGAAGAAATGAGGTTTTAAATCTTGATTTTTAGCATTTAAGTTAAAATGCGTTTTTTTTACCACTGGCATAATCATTGGATTCAAGCGCCCTGAAAAACTCCTACGAGCCATTGGGATTGTGGCAGAAAGCTATCAAACTTGGGCCTCCAAATGAATTGCTGCCCAAATGGGAGATTTTGACCGGAAATCGCTGGAAAGGCTTTCAAAAAGTCGGTTAATAGACTACTGCTTTATTATATTAATAGCCATTGTTAATATGAGCAATGCATAACTTTACCCATAAAAATCAATAATTTTAATGGTTAACTTAATGTTACTAAATATTATCTTTTATATTATATATATATATATACCCGCATTGGAAAGGTTCTACAATTAAAGAATTATTTAAAAATAAAAAACGATTATATTTTTTTTTTATACAAATGATTGAAAAATAAAAATAGATAAATAATATGTAAAATGAAAAATTAACAGTACACAGAGTTTATATTGTAAAAAGTAATTAATCTAAAAATAATTAAAAACATCTCATATAATTAAAAAAGCTAAATTCAAATGAAATTAAAAATTATATATATATATATAGGAGGAGAGAGGAAGATGGAGTCTGCGCAAGGGGGTTACTGTTAGGGTTTCACTGGCAATTCACGGACGGCCTGAACCAGCTCTGTCGCTTTCGCCCGCATCTCCGTTCAACTTTCTACCTGTTGCGGTCTCTTTGCACCGGAGGATATTAACCTGATTCGTATTTTTCGAGGGTTTCTCGCTGTTCCGTTACCAACCGTCTCTCTTTGCGGTTTGCACCTGTTTCCTGGCTGACCGGTTCGGGGATTATTCTGGTATCTTCACCGTTTTTACCTGCAGTTACGAGGTGTCTTCCGTTTCTAGGCGCAACTGTCAACATGGAAGATATAGACGCCATAGACTATTCCAAAGACCCGCTGGAGGGGGTTTCCATCTGGCGTTCCTCATATTCCACGTTGGCTGGCCTGTACAACTCTAATTTCTCTTTGGCTGAACCCTCTTGGTCTCATCTTGTGGTCCTGTCGGACGACCCTCCTTCCTGGCCAGCGTTAACTACTCCATCGGCCTCCCTTTCATCCCTCGGTTTCGTCTCTGCTTGCCTAAACCCTAACCCTGGTTTAGACCCTATTACCACAGGCTCTCTTTCCCGGGTTCTTCTGCCGGTGACTGGGGGTACTGATGTTTTGAACCTACAGACCTCCTTTGCTCCCCCTTCTGGATGTTTTTCAGCTGTCCCGTCCCTTGCTAATAATCTACCCTATTCGGTTGATGGTCTCCCCCCCTCCTCGACAAACCCTTGCCCTCCCCTTGAGTCTTCGGACCCTCCTCCAAGTCGGGCACCGCATCCGCCACCCCCTCAAGGGACCAAGAATAAGTACAAGTGCTTCACATCTAAGGCGGATGACATTTTCCTGCGACTCGAAGAGGACATTCAATGGGGAGATACTATGGAATTCGCTGATAGAGTCTTGGTCGGTCGCATCAGGGGCCAGAACTACTCGGCCACCCGACTGAAGGCCTAGGTAGCAGAGGTTTGGGGTCACCATCTGGTTGACATCCCATTCGTGTAGAAGTTTGTGAGGGGATGGTTCGCATTGAGATTCGCTCGTTCCGACCACACTAATTGGGTTTTATCCTCCTACTGGCACTTCGAGCATGCCCCGGTTCTGCTAAAACACTGGACGCCTCTCTTTGATCCTGAGATGGAACAGATTGGTATAGGGCCGGTGTGGATTCGGCTTCTGGGCCTCCCATTACATTACTGGTTTGAAGACATTTTCAGAAGGATTGGCAACGCTTTGGGCACCTACATGGAGTATGAAAAGTCCTACCTTCACACGGGTATGATGGCATACGCCCGCATCCTAATCAATCTAGACACTAGAGGAGGGCTACAGGAATACATTACTATTCAATGGAGGGCCACATCCCGCAAGCAGATTATCGACTACAAAGGCATCCCGTATCGTTGCCGCAGATGCCACAAAGTTGGGCACTTGTACAAGGATTGCCCACTCCTGCAAAAGAATAGGAGCGGTGAGTAGAGACTAGAGAATGAGCAGATGGGAGGAAGCCCCACTCAACGCAAGGAAGACTCTGCACCAGAGAATGCAGGGGTTTCTCGAAGATCCCCTGACAAAGCGGCATCGGACAAGAGACCAGCGGACTCCATCCCTTCCTCACCGCCTTGTACAACAAACTCTGGCACAACAAAGGAGATCTCCTCGACTGCGGGTATGTTACTCCCTGCCTCTCCTTCTATATCTGGATTATCTAATGTTATTGCATCTCTTTCATGCATGGGTACTTCCCCCCCCCCACTTTTCCTCTCTCGGACACTTCGGCACTCCCGAGATCCCTGGGGCTTTATCCCTCCCCTCCTATCTCCCTTCCCCTTCCCTCCCCATTCCATCCCCTTGCATCCCCTCCTAATTTCATCCTCCATCTCCACTATCCCCCCCCTCTCTCCCCCTATCACCCCTCAGTACCCTCTCTGCTCCTGAACAAAGGATAAGGGTTTAGATGCGATTGGCCTGGACCCTATCTATCCCCCGGTGTAATGCCTTAGGAATTGTACGACGTGCACGAGCGGGCAAACATGTGACGGGCGGGCGCTCCTTACGCAAAAAATGCGACGATGGCGGACGTGCACGAGCGGGCAAACATGCGACGGGCGGGTGCTCCTTACGCGAAAAATGCGACGATCATCCAAACGAAGTGCGACGATACACAAGGGCGCACGACACTTAGTGAGAAAATGATGAACGTTAAGGAAACTTATATGGTGACTTGGAGAGGGGCTTGCCTATGGCGAAGCCGACCAGCGTTAGAAGGTTCCGGGGCGCGTTCATGGAGATTTGGGGGTCGGCCAAGGGGCGACCACCCCCACACTCAACCACCGTTTGATGTGTATATACATGAGCATTCAAGAGCTCATTCGATCATCAACTTTCGCTCATCTCTTAGCTCACACTACTAAGGAGGAATGCGCAGTTTTATAGCATAGAGTGTGCGCAGAGTTATCTCTTGGGTTTTGGCAAGTAAGAGGACTGTGAACTGGAGGTTGGTCGTGTGCAGTTTAGTGCAGATTCCGCAGAGGTTTAGGGTGGCTCGTGAGAGTACTATTCTTTGTACGAAGGAAGCATAAACTGATGATGTAAAGGCGAATTGCCTATCTTGTATATTTGGTTAAGTGTTGGCCTTGGATTCTGCCAGGCACACTTGTATGTAAAAACGGATATTCTTAATATACAGTTGGGAAGACTCACGTTACGGGGAGTTGCCCCTCCCCTTTATACTTGTGCAATTGTTGTTCTTGATGTTTTAATAATTGCGATGGATAATGAATGAAGTATGGGTTTTCATTAAGTATAAAGGATAATGCATGTTTACTTGGTTGCGAAACACAAACTGAGTATCGGTTGTGAATTAGGCGTAGTCCACACACTTAAGTATTGTTAAAAAGAAAAAGTGGGGTGGTGCCGCACCTCGCCGGCACGGTTGGAAGACTACCGCAAGGTCGGGGGCGTAACACTTGGTATCAAAGCAAGGTTCACGACAGGTGTAGCTTGCGGACGAAAGCTGATACACAACTTGACAGTTGGTATCAGAGCTCGATTGAGCTGGTTGAGCAGGTTGCTCGTGACAGTGGAGTCAAGGACTTGCAGGTGAAGGAAGCTAGTTTCACATGAGTGCAACAAGGGCCTGTTCATGGTTGCAGGGTGCTTGGTGAAGTTGGTAAAGGTTGGAACCAGGTGTCGTAGAGTAGTGCAGGCGGTACTACGTGCTGGTCATACGATTTGGGCACTTGTCAAGTGGACAAGTGGGACTGCGTGTGGACAGGTATACACGGTTTGGGCGCTTGAACGAAGGACGAACTAGGGGAAGACGAAGAACAAGGCATGGCAGACTTGGAAGAATGTGAAGGGAAGCTCTTGCTTACCTTATACAGGTTGAAGCGGTTGAAAAAGGAGAATCCCCGCATTCGTGAGAAGCTTGCAGTCTTGGAGAAGAACGTTGAAGAGGAGATTCTTCAACTTGGTTGGACAATGGAGCAAGATGAGGTTGCAGATTGTACTACCAAGGAAGAGGAAGTCTTGATGACTGAAGATGTTGCAGACATGACCGTGATGGAGGATGAACTTGAGATTGATCAAGTTGGACCACGATCGAGCAGTTTGCAGACATGTATGGATGAGGGTACTCTCATGGAGGAACCTCATGATGATGTAAGTACATTTGATACATGTGTTTCATTTGAGCAGTTGGTAGATGGACCGTGTGCAGGGAAGGGCAAAGTCGGTTTGCTGATGCTAGGAAGCATCTTACCATGGATGTTTATGATGAGACCTTCTATGGAGAAACAAAGATTGTTGATGTTTGCAGGACTTGTTGGGGTTGTTTGTGACCTTGTGGTAGAAGGTACAAAGGCCCGTGACAAGGGTGGAACTCGATGATCGTTGTGGATGATTGGTTTGTGCTTTAGCCACATGGCTAAGTGCCCGGCATGACTCATGGACAGTTGAAGGGCACACACTTGGGTGGACTTCTCATGGCCGAGACCAAGAGATAGTCTTGGTGACACTTTAGTGGAGGAGCTATGATGGAAGGGACTCGTAATGACAAAGCTTGGGTGGACTTCTCATGGCCGAGACCAAGAGATAGTCTTGATGGACACTTCGGTGGAGGAACTATGATGGAGAGACTCATGTGATGATGATGTTTTGGGTGGACTTCTCATAGTCTTGGTGACACTTAGGTGGAGGAGATATGATGAAGGAAACTCATGACATGACTTGATGATGGGGTTGGTGACCGAGTTCACTAAACCGAAGATGACAGCTTGGATAGGGATGACCGATGGTTGTGATGAGTCTGCTTGGGTAGACTACATGACAACTTAGTCATGGACATCAGGTTGGAGGCATGGAGCATGGAAATCTTATGCAGGGACATATTGTAGGTGCACTTGTGGAGATGTCACTTATGGGCATCCAATGAGGTGTAACCAGGCATGGATGTTGAGTAGATGGATTTGCTTATGTGACATGGAGACTTATACTTGTGAGACTATGGAGATGTTGTACACTCTTGTGCAACAAGCCATGGACTTGGATGGAGTTGTGATCAGTCTATGGGACATTCTTACTACATGGAGAGCTGAGGCATCTTGCAGAGACCTTTCGGTGGAGACTTGTATGCTTGCTGAGATGTTGGTGGGAGGTGACTCATGGGGCTCATGATGACATGAGGTTGTTGTGACTTCCAGGGGACTTCATATATGGTGGACTTAGAGGATTTGATGCATTGAGGAGCTGAGGGCAGAGTCTTTGGTGCAGTATGGGATGCACACTTTCAAACCCCATGTATGGGCATGGCTTGAAAGAGTGACTTGATGTGGAGGATCGATATAAGGCACTTTGAGGTGATGGAGTTACGATGATGATGATGCCTTGGTGGCTACACTTGGGTATGGGTTGAGCTGAGACTCAACTATCTTTACACATGGGAGCTGATTGATCTTTGATCATGGGCAGCACATGGAGACATGAGGAAGGTGTTCTCTTGAGACACTTGACTTGGTGATGAGGTGCTCTCTTGAAACACTTGACTCGACACTTGATGGAGAAGTGTTCTCTTAGAACACTTGGATGACTTGAGGGATGGCACATTGCAGATGTGATGGAGGTAGCTTCATGGACATGGATGTGGCAAACCAAGAGTTGGAGTTGATGAGATAGTCTCTTCATATGGAGGAGGCACACTTATGGGTGATGTTGGATTGATGTGGCTGATTTCATATAGCACATTGACACCAAACATCATGGACATGTTGCAGATGAGATGAGGACTACTTCATGGACCTGAGCATGGCTTACTTATGAGGATGGATTCTTGATCGAGTTCAGGATGTGACAGGGATGCTTTGAGGAACAACTGATGGTGGCATGAG
>APFE030325438.1:76063-104049 GCA_000404065.3 Pinus taeda
TCATGGACATGTTGCAGATGAGATGAGGACTACTTCATGGACCTGAGCATGGCTTACTTATGAGGATGGATTCTTGATCGAGTTCAGGATGTGACAGGGATGCTTTGAGGAACAACTGATGGTGGCATGAGGATGTTCACTCTCATGATTTGGATGTGATGGTTGGACTAGCTACCCAACTAGTTCAAGGCATGGGGGACGTCAGTGAGCAGAGATATGTTGGCATTGTGTTGGAGTATCATGGCAGCAGTTCACATGGGAACAACACATGATGAGGTCGACACTATATGTTGCAATAAGCATGTAGCTTGAGATGGGGGGGGCCAGCCTTCCACGATGGAGCAGCATGTGGAGATTGTGACATGATGGTTGATTGTCATGGATTGAGAGCAGCATGGAGAGATTGTAGCGGGTGGTCGATGATCGTGGACATCGTTGACATACTTTGGTATGGACTATCTTGGTGGCAGTTGGTCACTTAGATGAGACATGGTGGAGATGGAGGCCTACATATGTTGCAGGTTGTTTGCGATATATGTGAGGGGAGTCGACATCATGGATTGATGCTTGGAGTTGGGATGTTGTCGAGGACGACAATGACTTCAGGTGGAGGAGGATGTAACGCCCTAGGAATTGTGCGACGGGCGGGCGCGTGACGGCGGACGTGCACGAGCGGGCAAACATGCGATGAGCGGGCGCTCCTTACGCGAAAAATGCGATGATCATCCAAACGAAGTGCGACGATACACAAGGGCGCACGACACTTAGTGAGAAAATGATGAACGTTAAGGAAACTTATATGGCGACTTGGAGAGGGGCTTGCCTATGGCGAAGCCGACCAGCGTTAGAAGGTTCCGGGGCGCGTTCATGGAGATTTGGGGGTCGGCCAAGGGGCGACCACCCCCACACTCAACCACCGTTTGATGTGTATATAAATGAGCGTTCAAGAGCTCATTTGATCATCAGCTTTCACTCATCTCTTAGCTCGCACTACTAAGGAGGAATGCGCAGTTTTATATGCGCATAACATAGAGTGTGCGCAGAGTTATCTCTTGGGTTTTGGCAAGTAAGAGGACCGTGAGCCGGAGGTTGGTCGTGTGCAGTTTAGTGCAGATTCTGCAGAGGTTTAGGGTGGCTCATGAGGGTACTATTCTTTGTACGAAGGAAGCATAAACTGATGATGTAAAGGAGAATTTCCTATCTTGTATATTTGGTTAAGTGTTGGCCTTGGATTCTGCCAGGCACACTTGTATGTAAAAACTGATATTCTTAATATACGGTTGGGCAGACTCACGTTACGGGGAGTTGCCCCTCCCCTTTATACTTGTGCAATTGTTATTCTTGTTGTTCTAATAATTGCGATGGATAATGAATGAAGTATGGGTTTTCATTAAGTATAAAGGATAATGCATGTTTACTTGGTTTCGAAACACAAACTGAGTATCGGTTGTGAATTAGGCGTAGTCCACACACTTAAGTATTGTTAAAAATAAAAAGTGGGGTGGTGCCGCACCTCGCCGGCACGGTTGGAAGACTACCGTAGGCTTGGGGGCGTGACACCCAGCCTCCCATAAATCATCTAGGGGACGCCCCTCTCAGCTTTCCAAAGCTAGACACATTGCGGACGAAGAAGTTGCCCTTGGGCGACAGCAAACCATTAACAGGGCCCTTAGAGCAAGGGATGGCCCTCAGCCTCACCCTCCATGAAATTATTATCTTTCAACTGTCGAGGGGTTGCTAGCCCCCCCAAAAAGCTAGCCCTCAGAACACTGCTCACTTCAACCGATTTGGATGTCATTTTCTTACAAGAAACCCTTTGCTCGGCAGCCTCACTCATTCCTACCCTCAACTCATGGCTTCTGAATTGGACCTTCCTTGCTCTGGACGCATCCGGGAGATCGGGAGGTACTACTATTAGTTTCTGCAGCAAGTTTATGGATCTCAGGAACTCATGGGGAGGCAGAGGTTTCATGGGTATAAACGTATTCGCCCACTCTATTGGAACTGATATCCGAATCATTAACGTATATGGACCTTGTATGGATAGAGAAACGTTTTGGAGGACCTTTCTCGATTTTGAACTACTATAGGCAGATAATATCATCCTGGGTGGAGATTTGAACTTCTCATTGGGATACTATGAATCATGGGGTCACTCGGCTCAGGTGGACAACTTTTCCGATACGATCTCCACCTTACTCGAAGAGCATCAGTGGGTAGACATTCCTCCTGTCAGAATCCAGTATACTTGGACTAATAACAGAAGCGGCGATCACAGTCTTGCTAGAAGGCTAGATAGATTTCTCATCAAAGAAGCCTTCTTAACCCTTCATCCTCGCATTAGGCAGTGGGTTGGCACTGGAGGCATATCTGACCATCGGCCTATATTTTTGGAACTAACAGATAACATTCAGAGGATTAAAAGCCCCTTCAAATTCAAAGCCTCCTGGCTCAAGGATCCCTCCTATCTGCAATTGGTGTCTGAATATTGGAGAACCAATCCTATTTCGGGTCGAGAGGACCATACTGCTGGTTTTATCAGGAAGCTGACGGAACTCAAGAAGATCTCTAGAGACTGGGCACACTAGAAGCGGATTAACGATGATAACACGTTGAAGGAAGCAAAACGAGCCATAGCTATATTCGAGGGCTCATCAAATGGTACCTTTCTATCACAGGCAGACAAGGACTTATACACTTCCCTTGTCTCAAAACATTCCCATATCCTGAAGGAAAGAGAGGAGAGTTGGCGTCTCAGAAGCAGGGAAATTTTGCTTGCTGAAGGCGACAACAATACTAAGTTCTATCATAAATTTGCTAATGGAAGGAAAGCCATTAATACTATCTGGGAGCTACAAAATGAACAAGGCCAAGTGGTATCAGTGCAGCAGGGTCTGGCTAGATTAGCCAATGAGCACTTCAAATCTATCTACAAGGCGCCTAGAGAAGTGAACATCTTGGAAATAATGCGGGTGGCAGAACTATTCCCTAGGTTTGTACAATAGGAGGACTCAGAGAATCTGATGATGGAAGTGACGAAGGAAGAACTTGAAGCCACCATGAAATGGTTCAAGAAAGATAAGGGCCCTGGACCTGATGGGTGGACCATCGAATCCTATATTGCATTCTTTGATATCCTGGAGGATGATTTACTCAGGATTGTGGAGGACTGCAGAAGAAGTGGCAATATTCCCTCAGCCATTAAATCTACCTTTATTGCCTTCATTCCGAAATCTGATTCCCCTGCCTCCTTCAATGATTTCAGACCCATCTCCCTTTGTAACTTCCTATATAAAATTATTGCAAAGATAATCGCAAATCGACTGAAGCCAATTTTGTCTAAGCATATACCTCCTGAGCAATTTGCTTTTCTACAGCATCGACAGATATATGAGGCGATTGCCACGGTTCAGGAACTCCTTCACACTTTGCAAATGAAGAAACAGAAAGGCATGATCTTGAAGGTGGACCTCTCGAAGGCTTTTGATAGAGAAAATTGGCTATATATCAGATTATTATTGACCCATCTAGGGTTCCCCTTTGCATACATCAAATGGATCATGAGTTGCATAAAGGATGTAACTTATAGTGTCTTACTAAATGGGGAAGCTACTCTTTTTTTCCTATTCGAGAGAGGACTCAGGTAGGGATGCCCTCTATCCCCTCTACTATTTTTACTTATAATGGAAGGATTAAGCAGATCTATCATCGCTGCCCGCAACAGAAATCATTTGGTTGGTATCAAGATCTCGGATAACCTTTATCTGACCCATATTTTGTTTGTTGATGATGTCCTTATTTTCTTAAATGGCAGCATAGGAGATTCCACAGTTCTACAAAATATTTTCAAACTCTTTCAACAGGCAACATGGATGATAGTTAATGAAGGTAAATCTACTATTACCATCTTTGGATGCTCCCAGAATGAGACCATTTATTCTACCCAACGCTTTCCCTTCTCCGCCCTCAATTTGGAAGACAGGCTCAAATACCTGGGCTTCCGGCTAAAGCCCCTTGGATATAGGATTGCAGACTGGTCATGGCTTATTACGAAAGTGGAAAAACGTTTACAGATCTGGTACCACAAATACCTTTCCCGAGCTAGTAGATTAATACTCATAAAGGCAGTTATTGAATCCACGCCTGTGTTCTGGATGACTCTAGCATGGATACCGAAATGCATTCTGAACAGACTCCAAAGGATATGCTGTAGGTTTTTATGGAAGGGTAACCAACCCAGGAATATCTTTGCTTGGGTCAAATGGGACAGGATTGCATTACTAAAATGATGGGGAGGATGGGGCATCAAAAGGCTTGATCTGTTCTCGAAAGCTTTGGTTGCAAAACTTGGCTGGCAACTCATCACCTCCAACAGTCTCTGGTCTCAAGTTTCTCATGCAAAATATATATGGCCCATGAACTTGATGGATTGGTTAAAGCAGACACATCATACGAACAACAACATCTCCAACATTTGGAAGGCGATGATGAATGTGTTACCCCTATTGCGACAAGGTATCACATGGAGAATTAATGAAGGAAATGTAGTTCGTATTGGCACGGATCCATGGGTGGGGTGTAGTAATGCTCACAGATTGCCAGCTGATCTGGTAAGGTTCCTAAACAATAGGGGCATCATCTACATCAAGCATATCGGAGATCGGAACAATTCCACATTTCTTCAACAGGCATGGAAATCGGCTCTTGACATGGAAATCCCCGAGCATTGGCGACGTGACTGGCAGCAATACATTGAAGCCCTCTCTTAGGCACATATCCGCTTGACAGAGGAACCAGATGAGGTTATTTGGGCATTCGCAAAGAACGAAACGTACTCCCCTAAAGAAGGATACATCAGGCTCATGGATCCATATAAACCTCAGTCCATTGACCCGAACTGGAGATCTTTTTGGAAACTCAAGGCTGCCCCTCGTACCTACCTTTTACTGTGGAACATTCTATTTGACAAGATCCCTACAGGTGCCAATCTGATGAAAAGATTCTTTCATGGTCCTTTTCGATGTCATCTTTTTTGACTTGATGAAGAGAATACCGAACACCTCTTCCTTAGTTTCCCATCCTCCAAAAAATTTTGGAACTGTATCTGTGCACACTACCCATCCCTCAATCCCTGGCAGGGTATCAACATTCAAGATGCTTGGAATTCTTGGTGCCAGGTCCACAGGGGAAAAGCCAGGAACTTGCCTCTTCTAGCCTACTGGCTATATGGATCGCTAGAAACCACTCCATTTTCAATCTCAAGGACCCTCACTGGCCTTCTATTCTGCTTCATACCATTGCTGATTATGACCTTCTTCTTGAGGATGACAACATCACCCCTCCTCGCACCATCATACCTGAAAACATAGACTTAACTAAACCATGGGCATATTTTGATGGTTCTGCTCAGGAGGCAAGAGGTGGTGGAGGAGCCATACTTTTCTTGAATGAAACTCACAAGTTCAAAATCCATATCAACCTGGGTAGGGGTACCAACAATTTTGTTGAGCTCTATATAGCAAAACATCTCATATATTTCGCCTTAGTACAACATTGCAGACATCTTTAGTTATTTGGTGATTCTAAAATTGTGTGATTGGCTCAACAATGCATCACATTGTAATGCATATACTTTGAGGCATATACTTGGAGAAGCTCAAAGATTGATATCCTCTTTTGACTCCTTTGTCTGTCGACATATTTACAGGGAACAAAATACGGAGGTTGATCAACTTTCAAAAGAGGCAGCGCATTTACAGGGCGATGCCTGGCTAATTCAGGAGGAAATCGATGGTACCTACCATCAATACTACCACAGACCTTTTGTTTATCATGGACAAATTGGGCTATAAGCCCAACACTTACTGATCTCATTGTAGATATTATGTTTTTCTCATATTTATTTCAATGGTTATATACATAACAGGTTTGGACTTGGTACATAGTATATCTCTCTCTGCGTAGAGACTATACAATTTTGGACTTTTTTCCCTCCTCCATGTTGAGGAAAGTTTTGACACAATATGGTTGATAGCAGACTCCCTGTGTGGAGTAACAACGATTAGCAGTTAAGTTATTTTCTGGACAGTTTCTTGTATCTTGACATGCAACCTTGCCTCCTTATGAATATGCCTTGCAATCTACAAAATGTAATTTCTTATATATTAATCGAAATTACAACTTTTTCCATGGGAAATATATATATATATATATAGATAGATATATAGTTTTTAAATTTAATCATCTTACAATTACATAATAATTTAAATTAAATCAATAAATGTGTAATGGATTATAGGGACACACAATGGAGCTCCTAATTTGCATTAGGGTCTTCGTTTGAAGGGGAGACATGCCATAAATTATATTTATTAATTAGTGTAGTTGTATAAATTTAATGGTTACTAAAGACAAAGACAATGAAAGAGGTGGCCCACTAAGGTGATGAAAAGTATGATAAAACTTTATTACCTCTCTTTCACCTTCTCAATTCTATCACATTATTTAAAAATGTCTTTATCTTTGAATTAAAGAATTAAATAGGGTTAATATAAATTAAATAGAGTTATAGTATTTTCAAGCTTAAGAAAAATGCAGACCATACCAAATATAATTTTCATAATTTTAAATTATTGATGTTGATTCTTTGTTACTAATTGTTGCAGATATGAAAAAATGGTAAGCCAGTAAAAAAGTTAATTACTTTAGTGTTCTTTCAGTGTTGGATTCTTTTTGTACTCATGAAATGACCCGATGGAATTCATTTAATGAAATAGATGGAATTATTTCCAACATCTTCTATGGGGTTTCTTTTCTACTCCATAAATGACCATCAAATTCATTTAATGAAATAGTTGTTATTATTTTTCAACCACCTTCCAAAGCTTCTAGGTTTTGTAGAAATTTGATAGTGCTTGGCAACATTGAAAGTAATTGGTTGACCTAAAACCCTTAGTAGTTGGGTTCCCCCTGGGAATTTCTTTGTAGACATTTGAAGTCTACTGCATAGTTTAGCGGAGGTGGTTTTTCCTATCTTGCTTGATCTGATAATGAGATCTAAGACAATTAATAAGGTGTTACAAACTCATGTGCATGGATTTGTCTATGTTATTTTATGCAATGGATCGATAAGATTGTGAAATACACAGACAATGAAGCAGTGAACAAAACATAATAGACAACACATAACACAACAAATTTAATAAGGAGTTCATCCAATACTCCTGGGCTACATCTCCTGGTCCAATATTCAGTGGTGTCCTCTCTATTATGTCTTCAAGCAGAGTTTTTACAATAATATGAGCTCAATTTGAGACTCAATACACAACAGATATAACAGTAAGAGTTTTCTTGAACCTCTCAAGCTTTCTCTAAGTACACAGACACTCCGAGTCACTCTCTGGCTCTATCTTAGCTCTGTCTCGGCACTGCCTTCAATACTGCCTCCCTTGTTTGTTCTTTGTCTATGGCTTTAAAGCTAATCCAGGTTCCCTGTTCGTTTCTCCTTCTTGGATTTCTGTCTCCCTGGCCTCTGTCCACTTGAATCCCTCTTCTAGCATTACCCAATCATTGCATAACACCTAAGGGGAGGTGGCCACCTATTCTACATTGTAATAGTGCCTCGGGCCCTTGAAATCCTTAGAAATCCCGAACGTGACTGTTTTCTGCTAATATAGGAAAATACATTCACGACTGTGAAATTCCGCCAAAACGCAGTTCATTTCTAAATTCAAAAGTCCTTAAATACGATCTATTCCCCTATCCGGTCCGTCCTCAATCGCTATCGCAAGTCACTTCGGTCCTGCTCCAAGGTTCCCCTTTATATTTTAGAAATACGTTAAAATTGTGAAAATGTATTAGAAATGGTTTTTCTTCGAACTTGAAACAATATATAATAGCCTTAAGGAACCCTTTCGGGTCCGGCTTATCGCTTTTCTACGGATCCCAAATCTTATGCAATAATATTTATATAATTGTTGGGTCTGGTTCATCGGATCACAGATGTGTATGTGTATATGCCCGCTCTTCTGTGTAGCCCCAATTGCGATATCGCGATGCGACTAATAACAATCGCACATCGCGATAACCCCGGGCCATTGTAAGCACTCTTGTAATCTCTGATAACGATCCCACGATGCAACATGGGCATGGAAAATTTTATGGGCTAAGATTCGCAGGTGGGCTAATTTTCCATGATTTTTCAAAAAAAAAGAATCGCCAATTTCCATTTTTTATAAAAATGATTCCCCAAAATTTTACAATATAAGTTTTTTTACCTTAAAAATCACCAACATTATATAAAGAGTATATATAAAATCATTATGAATTTGAATAGTTTTACAAACACATCAATAAACATTTTATAGTTTGCATATTAGGGACTAGTGATATTCGCCAATGTTTTTAAACTTCAAGATAATTTTCCATCCTTAAAATTTTCCTTGAACATGGGTCATCGATTTGCGTGCTTGATTGACTATCCTAGTTGACTCTGTCGGTCACCGTTCCAAGTGTGATGTAGTCTATGCCAATATCTGCTGATTGCCATTACCGATTGTGATTCGTCGATCAGATCTGGACCGTTGATTTACCAGATTTAACGGCTACTGTGCATTCATGATCCAAGTGGATGTTGGTGGCCACCCACCTATCCCACTTGGACGCCCACAATTGTCTCTTTCAGTTTTTCAGTTTCCATAATTGTAACACAATTTACTATTTTTAGTAGTTTTTTTGGGTCCTGAACTTTTGGAGTCGTTTTCATGCCCTAAACGACGTTTTTTTGGGAAAACTGGCAGCAACAAGGGTTAATGATGGGTCCATGGACCCATGTTTCTCTTCCCAAAGTTATATTTCTCAAATAGATCTTTCTAACGAGCTATTGTACATGTCAAACAGAGATCGGGTGCCAAAGTTACGACCTCGGGAAATTGATGTACCAATTTACCCAAACGAGGCCCACAATTTGGCGTTTCATCTTCTAGGGTTAGGTTTTGAGATGTTAAGGGTTTTCAATTGTTTCTCAACAATAAATAGGCCTTCAAGCCTCATTTTAAGATAGTTCAGAGGCATGTAGCCACCACATCTCTTCTCAGAGATAAGCTACTATCGCCCTAACTGGTTTATTTCCATTTCTGTTTATAAGCATATTTCAGTATTTTACATAATGAAATGAAGTATTATTTCCGCTGCATCTCTGTGTTTATGGTTATCTCTGTAATTTATTATGTTCATGTTTAAATCCAAATCAGTGGTATCAGAGCGGTTTGCTTTTTCTCTATTTTTCTTTACATGTCCCTAACGAGGTCAGGATATAAAGAGTTAGGGCTTGAAATAGTCGAACCTTTGCAAGACCAACCTCGCAAATCCCGATGGCCTCCCATGGCGGATGAAAAGAAAGATGAGGGGGTAGGAGATCTTATCAAGATCTTGCTCGAAGAAGCCCTCGAGTGATAAAGGAACGCGATGATGGATAGCTTTGCGCAGATCCTTCAGTGGCTACCCAAAGGCGACGCATCGGCTTCCAACAGCTACTCTGGAAACGCCACACTATTTAAGGTACAAGTTAATTTTGAAATCCCCATCTTCCAGGGTCAAATAAACGCAGATGCCGTAGATAAATGGTTAAATCTGTTAGATGGGTATTTTTCTGTTCATGAATTTTCGAGTCAGGAAAATATTGGTTTTGCTCTTCTCAAAGCAGCCCCCCACATCAAGGACTAGTGGGAAACCTACTGCGAGCAGAAGAATGAAAGTACGGGGTCACTATTTTCAGCTGCACCAACTTGGGATTCATTCCGGGATGCCTTCAAGGAGTAGTACTACCCTGTCAAAAGCTATGAGGACAAATACATCAAATGGACCACACTACGGCAGGGAAGGGACCAAGATGTGTTGGAGTTCACAAACATTTTTCATATCCTTTGCACATAGTTGGGTATCAAGGACTCTGAGTTGTATTTGGTACTCAAATACTATGGATGTCTACACATATACATTTAGGAAGAGATGGAGTTCCTGAACATCTCCTCGCTCGGCACGACGTACTGATACGCTTTCAAAATCGAGAAAAAGTTCAAACAAAATAAGCGAGACTTCGGATTTGCAAATCTGAAGACCAAAGGACAAAGCCAAGGCAGGGTGACCCAAGACAACCTGTTGAAGTCGTAAGAAAAGAACAACACCACAAAGTCAAAGAAGGACACAGGAAAGTGGTGTGAGTTCCACAAGATTCCCACTCATAACACAAGTGAACGTCGGATCAAGCAGTCATTGGTGGTCAAGTCGAAGGCTTCAGATGCATGTTCCAACCTTGAGTTAGAACCCAACAAAGGGAATGGAAAAGGGAAGCAAATCATTGATGCGGAGCTGAGCATCACTGTTGCCACCGCCAAGATCTAGAAGAATGAGCTCGAAGACCCTAAGGAGGGGGAGCGTCTTTTCCACTCACAGATGTGGGTGAAGGGTTCGCCGGTGCAAGTCATTTTCGACATTGGTAGCCAAAAGAACCTCATTTCAGCAAAGGTCATGAAGTGGTTGGGCCTACCGACTAAACCACACCCGCAGCGTATAGTATCGGGTGGCTTCATGAAGGATGAGATCTCAAATTTCACCAGCAATGCCGCCTTCCCTATAGCATCAAGCCCTTCACAGATGAGGTATTATGTGATGTTGCACCTCTGGATATTTTTGATGTACTATTAGGCCAGCCATATTTGTGGAGGCGACATGTTGTGTATGAGTCAAGGCCTCGTGTTGTTATTATTTCTTTGGGTTATTCATTATACAGGATACCGGAGATAGCCCCACCTACCACCACCTATTTGATCACTACTAAGAAAGGCAGCAAGCTCATCTCATAGACTAAGAAAATTATTTTCTATCTGGTTTGCTCCCAAAGTAAGGGGAAGATCATTGCTACATCCATGAGCCCCACGAAGGGTTCCTCCATGCAACAACAACAACAAAGGGATACGGTCATGACAAAAAACAGGAACAACTTCTCCTCACCCACAGGGGTACCACACAAGTTTCAGGGGGGCGACAAAGTTTGGTTACATTTGTAGAAAGAACACCTTACAAGAGCCCATTAGAAGCTTAGACCACTTCGACATGGTCCTTATAGTAGTACCAAGGCTGTGGGTAATAATGCTTTGGAGCACAACATTCCTCCATTCCTTTGCCTGCACCAAGTGTTCAATGTGGACTGTCGTCAACCATGCTTCCCACCATTACTGGACACATCAGAGATTGCAGAACAAGTTTAGCAGATGGAGGAACTCAACGCAATGGGGACAATGGCTTCCTAAGGGGGGAGGAATGATCCACGTGGATGTTGGTGGCCACCCACCTATTCCACTTGGACCCCCATGACTGTCTCTTTCAATTTTTTAGTTTCCATAATTGTAGCACAATTTAATATTTTTAGTAGTTTTTTAGGGTCGTGAACTTCCAAAGCTGTTTTGAGGCCCTAAACGACATTTTTTGGGAAATATACGAGCAACATGGGTCCATGGTCCATGGACCTTGTTTCTCTTCCCAAATTTATAGTTCAAAAATATATATTTCTAACGAGCTATTGTACGCGTCAAATGGAGATCGGGTGCCAAAGTTACGACCCCAGAAATCGATGTACCAATTTACCCAAACGGGGCCCACAATTTGGTGTTTCATCTTCTAGGGTTAGGTTTTGGGATGTTAATGGTTTTCCATTGTTTCTAAACAATAAATAGGCCTTCGAACCTCATTGTAAGACAGTTTAAAGGCATGTAGCCGCCACATCTCTTCTTAGAGATAAGCTACCATCGCCCTAGCTAGTTTATTTCCATTTCTGTTTGTAAGCATATTTCAGTATTTTACATTAATAAAATGAAGTATTATTTCCACTAAATCTCTGTGTTTACGGTTATCTCTATAATTTATTGTGTTCTTGTTTAAATCTGGATCAATTCATTTGTTCAGACCTCTGATATTCTATTTTTCTCTGTTTTCACGTGCTTTTGGCCTCCTGATAGTGTTTTTCCACCATTCTAAGGGTTCTTCATGTGCGATTGTTTTGATCTTTGGCATGATTTAAGAGGTTTCAATACTTAGAGAGTGTTCTTGGATCCATTTGGATTATGCCTTCCCACTGAAAAAGGCTTTTGGACCACCAAAAGTTGGTTTTCAAGCATAGCTTAAGTGAGGATATAGCTGCCTCACTTGCCCAATCTCTATCCATTTTTCACTACTGGGTTTTGAACCTTTGAGCCCGATCCTAAGGTACTCAACATGCCCTTTGTGCGTTGTATCTTCCTACAGCTCGTTGAGATATTCAGGCAATAGATCGTCAATGGAAGGCAATTGACTTTGCTCTTCGGGATCTTCAATTAATGAAGGCTCAAATAGTGTTAAGTTTTTTGCATTTACCATTGAATAGATGTGCATGTATGCTGGCAGATCCAGACAAAAAGCATTCTCACCAATTTTCTCAAGTACCTTAAAAGGCCCATACCTTATTGGCTTCATTTTCTTTCCTTCACCTTGCATTTTGTCTTTGCTGATATACAGCTAGACTTGATCACCAACTTGGAAGTTGTGCTCAACTCGATGTTTATCATGCCTTGCTTTGTACTTGTCTCGGCTCTTTTCCAGCTATTCCTACACCGCCTGGTGAATTTCTTGGATCTGTTCAATGAACCTGGTTCCTTTGTCTGCATCACTATGTCCAACAACTTCTATGTATTTTTCAAAGACAAAATCCAAGGGAGACTTTGGTATAAAACCAAAACAAGTCTCAAAAGGAGATCTCTGTGTAGAAGAATGTTTATCACGATTGTAAGCATGTTGCACATAACATAAATTTTCATCTCAAAGCTTGAGATGCTTGCTACAATAACCCCTGAGCAACTGGACCATTATCATGTTGACTACCTTTGTTTGGCCATCTGTTTGTGGGTGAAAGGTTGTGCTCTTCTTCAATCTGGTGTCCATCAATTCCCACAGACTTGACCAAAACTTCCCAACAAATCGGGAGTCTTGATCAGATACTATGGAAGTGGGTAACCCAAAATGCACCTAGACTTGCTGAAAGAACAACTTTGTTGTTTGTTTAGCTATAATCTGCTTATTACAAGGTATTAAAATACACATTTTGTTGAACCTATCCATAATAACATATAAATAGTCATGTCCCTTTCTAGATTTTGGAAATCCCCCATCAAAGTCCATGGAAACACTTTCCCAAGGACGGGAAGGGACCAGTAGTGGAGTGTACAAGCCTATTTTTCTATTGTTGGGCTTATTTTTAGCACACATGGTACACCCTCTTACATATCTATAAACAGTTTCATGCATTCTTGGCCAATAGCAATATCTTTGTAGCTGTGCAACTGTTTTACTTACCCCAAAGTGACTTGATACCAGAGAAGTATGTGCTTCCCTGATTATGTTGACTCTTTCAGTTTGTGGAATGCATAGCTTTCCCAAATGATACAAGAGTTGGTCTTTAACATAGTAATCTAATTCTTCTACCTTTTTGCCATTACTTAAAGCTGCATATACATCTTTAAATTCTATATCTTGAGCATATTATTTAATGTAGCTTTCATGCATTACTGAATTATGCTTAAGTATAGTAGATGCATTTATGATTGGTCTACACAACATATCTGCAACTTTACTATGTATGTGGTTTTTATATCTGATGACTAAATGGAAATGCTATAGCATCCACCTATAGTGTCTTGATTGCTGCAATTTAGTTTGTGAATGCAAATACTAAAGTGGTTGATGATTAGTATGTATAATTGTTTCTTTCCCCATTAGTTAATGTTTCCACTTTTTTATTCTCTATACTAATGCATACAATTCTTTATCATATGTGGGATAATTAAATATTGCAGAATTACAAGTCTCAAAATGGTAGCATATGGGTTTACCATGTTGCATCAACACTGCTCCCATGGCATAGTCATTGGCATTAGTTTCGATATCAAATGGTTGTTGAAGATTTGGCAATACTAGTATTGGTGTTGTACTAATTTTTTTCTTTCAAGGTGTCGAAGGCTTTCTGTTGTTTTCCTCCCCACTGAAACACCTTGTTCAATCCTATCAAAGTATGTAAGGGAGCTACAATTATGGAAAAGTTAGTAATAAACTTTCTCCAATATTGTGTTGCTCCTAAGAAGTTTCTAACTTCTATAGTAGACTTGGGTTTAGGCCAGTTTACAATGAATGCAACCTTAGAGGGATCTATCTTCAATTCACCACCCCTATAATATGACCCAAATAATTCAAAGATGTTTTTCCAAATTCACATTTTGATAACTTAACATAGAGATTTTCTTTTTTCAAAACATCTAGAGTCTACTTTACATGCTTCAAATGTTCTTCCCATGTTTTACGAAAAACAAGAATGTCATCCAAATATACAATTACAAAATCATCAATAAAATTCCTTAGTACATCATTCACAACTCTCATGAAAGTGGCAGGAGCATTGGTTAAGTCAAAAGGCATAACTAGCCATTCATACAGCCCTTGCTTTGTTTTGAAAGCAGTCTTCCATGCATCTTGCTCTGCGACTCTGACTTGATGGTAACCACTACGTAGGTCCAACCTGGAAAAGTAAACAACTTCTTTCAGCTGATCCAATAGATCATCAATGCGAGGAAGGGGATAACAATTCTTGATCGTTATTTTATTCAGTGCTCTGTAGTCAATGCACATCCTCCACGAACCATCTTTCTTCCTCACCAACATGATTGGAGATCCACATGGTGATGTTCTTGGTCTTATGAACCCTTTCTCGAGCATCTCATGTACCTGCTTCTTGATCTATGCATTCTCTAAAGTAGATAACCTGTACATTCCGATGTTAGGCAATGGAGCATCTTGCTGCAAATTAATATCATGTACAATTTCCCTTTTGGGTGGCAGACCTTTAGGTTCTTGAAATAGGATATCATATTCTGAAACAAATTTTTCTAAATCAGCTTGTTGTTTAGCATCACAACCTTCAAATACATTGGTTTTATCAGGTTTCTTTTCCTTTACAACCATCAGTAAAAATTACTTGCATGAATTTACAATTCTTTTCATCTGCCTTGAGTTTATGAGAGTATAATTATTCTTGAGTTTATGAGCTCTTACAATATATTCGATTCCATCTTTAACGAGTTGATACTTATTTTCAGCTCTTTAGAAAATGGCTTTTCTATCATACAAGTAAGGACTTCCTAAAACAATTCCACATATATCCAAGGGAATGATATCTAACTCAACCTCATCTACAAATGTTGACCCAAAAGAAAACCTAAGTTTACATTGTCTAGTCACTTGTAGCTTTTTTTTATCACATACCCAACCTAATGGATATGGCTTCTTGTGAGGTGTGGTTAGTAGCCCCAAATTCTTTACAATTGCTTTAGAAATTAAGTTTACTTGTGAGCCACTATCAAACAAAGTATCAATCTTTTGATGCTTGGAAATAACTCCAATATGAAAAAGCTCATGCCTTTTCCTCTCATTTTCTTCACTATCAATAGTTTGTGCATATTTAGTAGTAGATGCTTTAAAATTTTTACCTTTTATACCTGTGGATGCGATTGTTGTTTCATCACCTGAGTCTGACCCCAAATCTTTATGTATAGTAGCAGTAGTCTTCTTCTTCTTGCCATCGAACTTCTTAGGTTTCACCTCCGGATGCAAAGACCCACAATGTTCATCATCATGTCCATCCTTCTTGCAGTGAGTGCATGAAGGTTTGGCCTTTTGTACAACATTTTCCTTCCTCTCTTTCCATTTTTGCTTCCTCTTTTCCTTGTTCTTTCTTGCAGTGGGTTTTGATGATCCCTGAATCTCTGGGTTCACATTCTTTCCTCTAGCCTATAGATGGGTAGCCTGAACAGATACCTCATCTATGCTAGTGGGGTTAAACATGAGAATGGTGTGCCTCAAATAGCTGTCTAGACCACCTATATACTTCAGCAAAGTTTCAGGTGAGTCTAAAGAAATTCCTAGAATCAAAGCTCTTTTTCTAAATTCTTGTGTGTAGCTTTGTACACTTTGCCCTTTTAATTGGCAAAGAGTTTACCAACTCATGATGGCTTGTCGCATATAAGTTGGTGGATAGAACTGTTTTTTAATTGCAAAAACAAATTCACTCCAGACAAAAAGAATTCTACCATGCTTCTTCAAGTCAGCTTGTGTCCTACCTTCCCACCATACCAAGGCAGTTCCTCCCAGGCATAGGATGACCAGCTGAATTTTACTCCTGTCTGGATCAATGCTTTGTACCCTGCAATACAAATCAATCTGTCTAATCCAGTTATCTAGCTTCTCTACATTTAATTCTCTATCATATAATGGAAAATTAAATTTAACATCTAATTTAATCAAAGATGTTTTCTTCTTTTTATTTTCAGGGCTATCAGGAGGTGTGGATAGAGGAGCCTCTTTTTCATTCCCTTTAGAATGGCCATCTAGAGGAGATTCTTCAGTTCCTTTGTCTTGTTTGGAGGTTGAAGAATCTTCACTTCAACCTTTCTTAAATTCTCGATACATTTCTTCTACCATGGCTCTCATGGTCATGAAACTGTCCATGAACTGATAGTCTGATTCCCAGGGATTTTCTTCTGCCATTTTCCTCCTAGGATAGACTCTACCAATTTCTAGGTTAATTTCAACCAATTCTCCTTCTCCTAATTTAAGCTTTGACCTAGTTATCATTCACCAATCTAGCACAAGCTTGTCTAACCTTAGTAAACCTAATGCTCTAATACCACTTGATCTGATAATGAGATCTAAGACAATTAATAAGGTATTATAGACTCATGTGCATGGATTTGTCTATGTTATTTTATGCAATGGATCGATAAGATTGCGAAATACACAGACAATGAAGCAGTAAACAAAACATAATAGACAACACATAACACAACAAATTTAATGAGGAGTTCACCCAATACTCCTGGGCTACATCTCCTTGTCCAAGCTTTAGTGGTGGCCTCTTTATTATGTATTAAAGTAGAGTTTTTACAACAGTATGAGCTCAATTTGAGACTCAATACACAATAGATATAACAGTAAGAGTTTGCTTGAACCTCTCAAGCTTTCTCTGAGTACAAAGACTCTCTGAGTCACTCTGTGTCTCTATCTTAGCTCTGTCTCGGCAATGCCTTCAATACTGCCTCCCCTATTTTCTCTTTGTCTGTGGCTTTAAAGCCTTCTCACATTTCTATCTCCCCGGCCTCTGTCTGCTCAAATACCTATTCTAGCATTACACAATCATTGCATAATGCCTAAACGGGAGGTGGCCACCTATTTTGCAATGTAAGAGTGCCTCGAGCCCTTGAAATCCTTTGGAATCTCGAACGCAGTTGTTTTCTGTTAACACAAGAAAATGCATTCACAACTGTGAAATTTCGCCAAAACATATTTCATTTCGGACTTCAAAAGTCCTTAAATACAGTCTATTCCCCTATTGGGTCCATCCTCAATCGCTATTGGAAGTCGCTTCGGTTTTGCTCCAAGGTTCCCCTTTGTATTTTAGAAATACGTTAAAACTATGAAAATGCATTAGAAATGGCTTTTCTCCGAACTTGAAACAATATATAATAGCCTTAAGGAACCCTTTCGGGTCCATCTTATCGCATCGATGCTTCACCCTTTGTATTTCATTTAATGAATGAAATATGCAAAATACATTGGAAATGCCTTTTCTGTGGATCTCAAATCTTATGCAATAATATTTATATAATCGTCAGGTCTGGTTCATCGGATCGCATATGTGTATGTGTATATGCCTGCTCCTCTATGCAGCCCTGATTACGATATTGCGATGCGACTGACCGCAATCGCACATCGCAATAACCCTGGGCCGTTGTAAGCGCTCTTGTAATCTCTGATAGTGATCCCATGATGCAACATGGTCCGTCAATCTGCGTGCTTGATCAACGGTCCTAGTTGATGAGAGATTTTTCGGCGTAAATCACATAATATATCATTTGTCGACGCGTTTTGAACCAACTAGTGTGGTTGACTCCGTCAGTCACCGTCACAAGTGTGATGTAGTCTGCACCGATATCCACTCATTTCCACCACCGATTGCAATTCGCCAATCAGATCTGGACCGTTTATCAGCCAGATTTGACAATATTCATTTGTTCAGACCTCCGATACTCTGTTTTTCTCTGTTTTCACGTGTTTTTGGCCTCCCGATAGTGTTTTTCCGCCATTCTAAGGGTTCTTCATGTGCAATTGTTTTGATCTTTGGCATGATTTTAAGAGGTTTCAAGACTTAGAGAGTGTTCTTGGATCCATTTGGATCATTGTTGGTGGATTTAGAAGAAAATATCCTTATAAGAAAGGAAATTTATGGCCACTTTGGGATATTCTTATTCTAGATGATGATGATGATGATATTGAATCCCAACTAACACAGAAAAAAATAAAATAATGGCATTCAAAGAGCCAAAAAAGGAACAAGCATAGGTACCCCTTATTCTAGCCAATGAACTAGATTGCATTGAGAAAATTATGTCCTAGTCTTCGACCAAGGAGTTAGACTTGAAAGACAAAGAAGATTGTGAATTTGATGGGGTATTATTGAAGGATCTAGCGAGTGGATTAGAGGATGCAATTACCTCTTCAATGAGGAAAGGAATATCTAGTGACATGTCACTTTATTTAGGCATTCATGGAAAAACTGTACAAGTGAACAGGTTAGGGTGCATATCAAGTGAACCATGGGAGTCTCTTGCAAAAGGAGAAACCTTTGATGTTGAAGATTTTCCTTGAACCCTTAACTATAATCTTAATTTCGACAAGACTATATTTAAAAATATATTAAAACATCTCATTTAATAAAAAAAAGTTAAATTAAAATAGAGATTTAAAATTATATATATATAGAATAAAAAAAATAAAAAATAAAAAATAAAAAATAAAAAAAATAAAAAAATAAAAAATAAAAAATAAAAAATTAATAATAGTAAATAAATAAATGTGTTTGTGGGGGATTATAGGGGACACACAATGGAGCTCCTAACTTGTATTAGAATTTTCGTTTTGAAGGGGAGACACACCATAAATTATATTTATTAATAAGTGTAGTTGTATAAATTTAATGGTTACCAAAGACGAAGACAAGGAACGAGGTGGTACACTAAGGGGATGAAAAGTATGATAAAACTTTATTACCTCTCTTTCACCTTCTCAATTCTATCACATTATTTAAAAATGTATTTGTCATTGAATTTAAAGAATTAAATAGGATTAATATAAATTAAATAGAGTTATAGTATTTTCAAGCTTAAGAAAAATGCAGACCATACCAAATACAATTTTCACAATTTTAATTTATTGATGTTGATTCTTTGTTACTAATTGTTGCATATATGAAAAAATGGTAAGCCAATAAAAATTTATTTACTTTAGTGTTCCTTCAGTGTTGGATTCTTTTTGTACTCATGAAATGACCTGATGGAATTCATTTAATGAAATAGATGGAATTATTTCCAACATCTTCTATGGGGTTTCTTTTCTACTCCAGAAATGACCATCAAATTCATTTAATGAAATAGTTGCTATTATTTTTCAACCACCTTCCAAAGCTTCTAGGTTTCGTAGAGATTTGATAGTGCTTGGCAACATCGAAAGCAATTGGTTGACCTAAAACCCTTAGTGGTTGGGTTTCCTTTGGGAATTTCTTTGTAGACATTTGAATTCTATTGCAGAGTTTAGATGAGGTGGTTTTTCCTATCTTGTTGGTGGAATAGAAGAAAACCTCCTTATAATAAAGGGAATTTATGGCCACTTTGGGATATTCTTATTTTAGATGATGATGATGATATTGAACCCCAACTAACACAGAAAAAAATAAAATACTTGCATTCAAAGAGCCAAAACAAGAACAAGCACAAGTACCCCTTGTTCTAGCCAATGGAATATATTGCATTGAGAAAATTTTGTCCTAGTCTCCAACCAAGGAGGAAAACTTGAAAGACCAAGAAGACTGTGAATTTGATGGGGTGTTATTTAAGGATCAAGTGAGTGGATTTGAGGATGCAATTACCTCTTCAATGAGGAAAGGAATATCTAGTGACATGTTACTTTATTTAAGCATTCATGGAAAAACTATACAACTGAACAAGTTAGGGTGCATATCAGCTGAATCATGGGAGTCTCTTGCAAAAGGAGAAACCTTTGATGTTGAAGATTTTCCTTGAGAAACCCTTAACTATAATCTTAATTTTGACAAGAGTGTAAAGAAACAACCTTGCATAAAAGCGAAAATGCATCTCCTTACTCTAGGATGGAGATTTGAGTTCAAATCTCACAGGGAGTGCCATGATGTTCGTTATATCTCCCCTGCAAGTTAGAATTACTATTCTCTTTTACAAGCATGTTTGGCATGGAAGAAGCAACAAAATATTCAGGAAGTAATGGATGGAAATCATGACAGTAATGTGGACTAACTAATAAGTCAAGAAAATGATTTTGGGGGTGTTTCTTCATTACCTCCTTCGTAAAAAAACCCGGGCATGGGTTGCAAGAAACATATCTTCAAATGTTTGTTTGTCCAAAGAAGTGAAGGAGAGTCTATAGTTCTAAGGTAGTAGTAAAACATGAAAACAACAATAATGAATTTGTTGAGGATGCTCTAAAAATTGACACTGGACTAAAGCAACGGGTATTTAAGAGACATAACATTCATGCATAATTGTGTCAATAAGAGGATTCATGTTTTAGGGGAAATGTTTCCTCTTACGGAAAAAAGATACGAGGGTAAAGGAATATACCTTTGAATCAGAAAGCTTTTAGTAGAAAAATGTGATGAAAAGTGCAAGCGCACAATGACCAAAACTCAAAAAGTCAAGCAAGGCCTATTAGCAATTTCTTCAATTGGTAGTAGAAAGCATAAAGTTGGTTTAGAAGATTTGCTTGAAGGTTAGAAAAGGAAGAAAGGAAGACCATGCCCCCTTGTGAAAAGAAATGTTGATAATGCATGGAAACAAAAATCCTTAGTGCATGGAAGCCAAAAGCCTTGTGTGTTAATAATGTGTGTGTGTGTGTGCACGGTGCGATCATGTTAACAATGCATGGAAACAAAAAAGCCTTATGTGTCGATGATCACATGTGCATATATTATATATATATATATATAATAATAATATATATATATATATATATAATTATATATATATTATACGTGAGCATCATAACATGAAACATGGAGCTGTATACCAAAAAATTCTAAATTTTTTCCAAAAATCATACAAATCAACAAAAAGAGTTTGTTATCATGTGACAATTGGAGGCAAAAACAACTTTAAATCGAGATAGATGTAAAAGACCTGCATAGATATTCCTATTTGATATGCAAGATATAATGAGATACGTTAATTCGCATCATTTGAGGAAGATATAAACCAGAAAGATTCAATTTAAAAAAGATGAGGAATGGTATTAAGAAATTGAAATAAACATAGATTAGGGAAAATTTTAGGGGCTAATATTCGTAGTGGGCTAATTTTCCATGCTTTTTCCAAAGAAAAAGATTCACAAATTTCCATTTTTTTTCTAAAATTATTTGCCCAAAATTTATAGTACACCATTATTTTACTTTAAAAATCACCAAAATATTATATCAACTAATATAAATCATTGGAAATCTAAATATTTCTACAAAAATATCAACAAATTTTTTACAATTTGCATATTAGGGACTCGTAAGATTCGCCAAAGTTTCTAAACTTTAAGACAAACTTCCATCCTTAAAATTTTCCCTGACATAGATATAATTGTTGTAGAATTTAACCAGATAGGCTAATTCACATCATTTGAGGAAGAAATAAACCAGAAAGATCCAGTTTTCAAAAATGAAGAATGGTATCTAGAAATTGAAATAAACATAGGTATAGTTGTTGTAGAATGAATTCGGGAGGAATTTAAGCTCGCACACAATCAATGTGCTTGATATAATTTCTATGGGTTCTATTGCAATCTCCATGTGTCTAGGGCAAGTCAATTTGGACATTGTACATCATGCCTCTTGGGAAGCAAGTCTCATCAAATGATAGGATAAATTATAAAAAGAATGCAACAATTTCCCTGTCAAATGATCTATAGTGCAAACATAGAACTTTTAGCAAGATTTTAAAGTTCAAAAACACTTGAAAGTATTGGAAAATACATAAACATGAGATTCCCACAACCATTCCATTTTCATTTCTCACCTTAGGGGTCTTTTTTACCTCATTTGTTTTCGTATGGGCTTCTCATGATGCATACAATCTCTAGTCACTTTGGTTGCCTCTAACACTCAATGAATTACACTTGATACCTTAGAAAGAGTGTAGACAGGGAAGAAGGCCGCACAAGATGCGTGCACAAACAGACATAAAACCAGTTATTATGAAGGCTGAAAAGCATAAAGAAAACACAAATGACTCCAATATGAAAGGCTTTTCCCTTCGACACTAAAAGAATCTACTCTCATCCCTATGAAAACTTTTGTTGCATTACATATAAACTCCACCAAGGATCATATCCATGACCAGTATGCTACCTAATGCAACACTACAACATGAGTTATTTTGGCTTACACATTAGGGATTGTGGTGCAGAATATGAGTTGTATTTGGCTTATGTGTTGCATCATAGGGGTATGTATTCAGCCAAAATCGTCCAGGACTTGCTCCTAGCTTCATCCCTTGTTTGAAATATGCCACTTTGTTTGAATTTTCTATGTCTTTGATTTTGAAAGTTAAGGGTTCATTACATCTTAAAAAAAACATCAACACAAGAGAACCATCACATTCAATCAAGGATCCATACCTACATTCACCAACAATCCATTTCCAAATTGCTAGGCTAGCCAATTTCCTAAAATGGCATAAAACAAAACTAAAGCTGCAAGTACAATGTTGAAATTGCTAAGCATTCCCTTAATTGATATATTGCAACCCAAATCAATATGATAGTGAAAGAGGAGTTCACTTTACTTTTAACACCATTTTATTTCTCGCTGAAATTGTAACATATCACATCTCTCTTCATCTATGCTCTTTCTCCATATGTTATTGCCTTACATCATTCATTTGCAACATTTGGTGCAATTGCTAGTTATTATAATTTTAAAGTTACAACTAAATTAAACATGTAATTGTGTATCAAATTTATTTATTGAAACAAAAAACCCTCTTTATGTAATTATTTGATTACAAAATGCCCACTTTATATATTTGATTATTAATAAATAAATCAAAAACAAGTTTTATGTGATAATATGACTACTAAAATTTTCCAAAAAATTGCATAAATTTTACATTTTTAGATTTCAACATGTAATTTAAAAAAACAAAAAACAAACATTTATATGTATATATTTTATCTTCTATGTTGTTAAATCTATTATCTTTTTGTGTATATTGTTAAATCTATTATCTTTTTGACACATGTTTTCTGCGATAACCATATCAAAATTCCACGCGTTTTGAACCAACAAATGTGTTTCATCGTTGGACATTGAAATATGTGTTTCATCGTTGGACATTGAAATGCGTCCACAAATGAATTTTGATGTGATTATCCTCAAAACCTGTCTCAAAAATTAGATATAGATCCCAGAAACCTCAATTCAATAATCTATTATTTTATTTTACTGATATATATTATATATATAGATGGTAAATCTATTATCTTATTACTTATATTAATTTTATTTTATTTTTAATAAATTTTAGCATATCTGTTTACCATTTATATAAAAAATCCCTGTTATATGGATAATAATAATTTTGTAAATTATTAATAATTATATAATTTCTAATAACAATATGTGAAGAAGATAATACAAATTATTTATATATTAAGTTTGTTATTATTATTTTAAAAAAAATATCTAATTAAAATAAATAATAATGTAGACGATTTTTCAATCATATATATCTACATATATTTTTTAATAATCATAAATATATTAACAAAAATAGTTTAATTTCGATGAAATTAATGCCATCTACCTGTTACAAAAATAAATACATGATCAGCGTATATACTAGATTATGACCTTCCGAGCAAAAAAACTACTTTTAAGTAGATTAGTTTAATTCCATAAAATTAATGCCATTTAAGAGACAATTTTCTTTTCAAGAAATTAAAGAAGTAGACAATGTCTATTATACTTATCACATTCCCATCATAAAAACCAAAATAGCAAAGCTGGATGTTAGTTACTCCACATGAAGAATTAAGGGTTTGACTCTGCATTTTAGCTTCCGGCAACACCATTGGTGGGCCTACCTATCTTCTTGCTAAGTTCCTTGCATTCAAGCTTAAGCCTTTGGTTGGTTGTACGGAGTCTTTCGTCAAAGACTCTGCTTTATTCATTAATGAGCTCAAAGGCATTAAGCTTGACCCCAAGGACATCCTGGTTAGCTTTGATGTTGTTTCTCTTTATACCTGCATCCCGATTAATGAAGCCTTAGAGGTGATCAACCGCCTCACTGATCCCGATACTGCTCGATTAGTGGAGATCTGCCTCACCTCCACCTTCTTTAGCTTTGAAGGAGAGTTCTTTGAGCAAACCTGTGGTGTTGCCATGGGCTCCCCCCTTTCCTCTGTCGTAGCTAATCTTTTTATAGAGGATTTTGAAGGCAGGGCCCTTAGCTCGGCGCGCCTCCTTCCTAAGCTTTGGAAGAGATTTGTGGATGACACTAATGTCATCTGGTCTCATGGCCAAGAGGAACTGGATCTCTCATCGATCATCTCAACCATCAATCGTCAGCCATTAAGTTCACTAAAGAACAGGAAGTCAATGGTTGCCTCTCGTTCCTTGATATTCTTATTTCTAAGAATTGTGATGGTTCCCTCTCCCACCAAGTGTTTCGAAAGAAGACACATACGAAGCAGTATCTTCATGCCAATTCCCACCATTTCCCGGCTCAGAAGTTGGGCATTCTCAACACCCTAGCTACTCGTGCCCTTAGGATCTCTGATGAGAAAAGTTTTGAGAAAGAGAAGTCCCACCTCCTTAATGTTTTTGTTGAGAATGGTTATAGTAGGTACCTGGGTCAGAAAGCTTTCCTCAAGGCTGCCAAGAATTCTTTAGCTAAAAAAGAACCAAAAGAGCGGATCCCAGGTGTCCATCTTCCTTTTGTTCAGGGGACCATTGATAAGATTGCCAGGATTCTTAAGAGGCACAATGTCCCCTCGACCTTTAGACCCCTCAACACCATTCGTAAATCCCTTAGGCCTGTAAAGGATCCTATCAACCCTAAGGACATGAAAGGGGTTTATATTATTCCTTGTTCCTGTGGGACCCCCTATATTGGTGAGACAGGTCGCTCCATTAATCAAAGAATTAGCGAGCATGCAATTGACCTCAAGCATAGAAGGACCAAGTCTTCCGCTTTAGTTGAGCATGCCGAAAGTACTAAGCATCATGTTTGCATAGAGGAGGCAAGTGTTATCGCTAGGGTTTCGCAGTTCCATCACCGAAAATTTAGGGAATCCCTTGAGATTGAGAAGAGACCGAACAATCTCAATAGAGAAGACAGATGGAAGATAAGCAGTTGTTGGATCCCTACCATCTCTTCCTAGGTATTGGATTTTTATTTTTATTTTATTTTTTCTCGTCATTTACTTATCTATTTAATTTAATTAAGTAATTTTTATTTTTTTTATATATTTTTTGATTTTTTTTAAATTAGGTATTTTATCTATATAATATAATATAATAATAGTATAATATATATATATTATATAATATATTATATGTATATAGATATTTATTATATATTTTTTATTTTTTAACTATTTTTAATAATCCTTAATTGTTTTAATTTTTTATTTATTACCCATAAAAATTGGTATTAAATTATAATGTAAATTCTCGTAACTTAACAACCTAATATATATCTATTATTATATATAATATATATATATAAAATAAATTTAAATTAAATTATCTTTTAAATCTAACTTTTATAAAAATAATTTAACTATTTCCAATAATAAATATTAAATTATAAACAAAATTTTTACTTTGTACTAAACACAAACCTAATATTATATTTTAATTATTATATTATATATATATATATATATATAATATATATATATATATATATATAATCCTCCTGTTCGGTGATATATAGGCATTGGTGATAAAATAGTCTCGCGTTTCCGGTGATATATAGTCTCGCTGTCCCGGTTCCGGTTATATATATACTCTCGCATATAGTCTCGCGAAACAGTCTCGGTGATATATAAACAGTCTCGCGATATACACAGTTTCGGTGATATATGAACAGTCTCAGTGATATATAAGCAGTCTCGGAAGATATATAAACAGTCTCGTCTCGACGATATATAAACAGTCTCTTGGTTTTAAAACTCGCAATCCAAAGCTTGGAGATCTTGGCTCACACATCAGGTTCAGATATCAGGTGCACACATTCCTTATCTTTTTCTTTTTAATACATATTTGCTCATATAATTTCAAGTATGAATACTTCACCACAGTTACCAAAGATTACCAAGGGCAGACCTAGCACAGTTACTCTTCAAGGCCTCTATGAGTATATAGAGTCTTTAGAGAAACACAGAGAAGAAAGAGAAGCCAAGTTACAAAAAGAGTTAGAAGTCGTGCTGGAAAACAAATTTGCATCTCTTGAAAACACTATCCAGAAACAAATAGAAAATAAAATAGAACTAATCGAGAATAAAATGGAGGCAATGGAGACTAGATTGCATGTTATAGAAAAACAAAACCAAGATACTAACCAACCATCCCAGCAAGGAGACGCTGATACCTTAAAGGGTCTTAAAATGAAAGACATGATTAAAGAATTAGAAGAAAAAGTTAATAGCCGCCTCACCCTAAATAATGTGGTAGATAAGTTAGATATTAAACCAATTAAAGACGAAATGAAAAAATTAATAGAATTAGACCACGAACGTAACAAAAAGACCTTAAACCTTATAATCTTCGGTTTAAACGAGGAAGAAGATGAGGATACTTTAGCCTTAGTCCAGACAGAATTACATAATAGATTACAAATTGAAACAGTGTGTCTCACAGAAGCAACAAGGTTGGGGAAATTAACCGAGAATAAAGGAATATTAATCCGCATAAAGGTGAGCTCTACTGATCATAAGCACAACATACTTAGTAAAACCTCAAGTCTAAAAGGAACGGGAATATTCATAAATGAAGATCTCATTCTAGAAGATCAAGCAAAATTAAGAAAGGAGGTTCAAAAGTTAAAAGAAGCTAGAAAGGAAGGAAAATGGGCAATAATCAGAAACCGAAAAGCCTTTATTCGGGACAAAAACCAAAAAGATAGTAATCAATAGCAACTAAACATGCTCCGGATCCTTTCTTGGAACTATCGGGGCTTCCCATGGAACAAAGGCCCCAAGCTAAGTTGGATCTCAAATGATGTTGATATTATTTTTCTTGTTGAAACTTGGGAGCACGAAGAATCTAAGGTCCCTCACATAGATGGCTTTACGCTATGGTCTACATGGAACAAGCGATCCTCCCGTAGAGGCATTGGGGGAATATCTTGCTACATTAAGAAGAACATCTCCCCCTATGTTAGGCTTTATAAAAACGACCCTTACAACCAATTTAGTTGGATAGAGATCAGAGACATTAATAATAAAAAGTCCTACATAGAAATATGTTACTTCCCCCCCATTAATTCTAACTTCTATAAGAAGAAGAATCTAGCTAAAACTAACCCTTACAATAGCTTAGAGAACGATATTTCTAGCCTAAGGAATGATGGTAATATCTAATAGGGGATTTCAATGCCCGAACTTCAAGCAACCAAGCTATTATTTTAAGCAATCATTCCAATCCTAATCCTCTTTGGTTAGATGAAGACCCTACCCTGGCTAGTAGGTACAAAAGGAGCTCTGAAGACCTCGGGGAAAATTTGTTTGGGTCAGAGCTTATCAAGCTCTGTAGTGCTCAGGATCTCATAATTTGC
>APFE030325443.1:0-11233 GCA_000404065.3 Pinus taeda
AAAGCTCATTCATGACCATTCTCTTGAAGTGCAATATTGTTCAACAGATGATCAGGTTGCAGACATCTTCACAAAGGCTCTCACAGAGGCGAACTTCACTAAACTTCGATATATGCTTGGAGTTCAGGAAGTTGTCACTAAGGGGGGATAGGCTCTAGTGCCTCCTTCCTTCTCCTATTGTGCCATATTTGTAAATCCTTCAATCCTATCCCAAGTTGTTCTTAAGGGGGGATGTTAGGATATTCCGACACATAGGAATAGTTAAGTTCAACTTGGTCTAGTATAGAGTTAGGTATAGAGTTAGGTAAAGTGTGTTTCTTTACCGTTGTACATTTTGTAACTTACACGATATGTAGTGATCCGACGGTTCATTCTCTCCTCGGTATTACTGACACTTGATCCGTGGCTTGACACCCGATTGGTCCATGAAGTCTATTTAAAGCGCATGGAGGGTCATTTGTAGGTTAACCGTGCATGAGAGAAGCTTATGTAAATTTTCATTCTTTTATTAATAAATTGCCTGTAGTAGCCACGTTGGTACAGGCCGTGGACTGTTTCCCTCTCTGAGGGTTTTAACCACGTCAAAATACTGGTGTATTGATCTGTGATCTGTTTATGAGCGGTGTCCTTCTGGTGTTCTTTCTGAGGAACTTACCCTGTAAATTCCTACAGGTAAACCAAGTGAAATGTACTGCAGCTACATCAGTGGGATCTTTTCAAGGAAAAAGCGATCAAAATAGAGCCATAGCCAAAATTCTTGGATCTTCTATTTTTCACCTTGGTTAGTTGTTCTTTCATCACAGGGAGTATTGCATCACACCAGTTGAACACCTTTGGTTCAAGGCATTCCAAGGCATATTGCATATAAGACCTGTTAGCCACATGAAGAGCCGCACTGCCAGCCAGTCTAGCAAAAGTGAACAGAATGGTCCTCAGGGACCAGCCAATGACATGTCGGATGTTGATCTTGCCGTCCCTACTCAGCTAAGATCCCTCTCTGCAGTACCAGTGAATATAATCTCTCACGGATTAGCCCCCATGAGCGGAACCTAATAATTAGAGAGGGGCGCCACGCCTTGATAAACCGATCAAAAAATAGATGTCCACGACAGTCAAGGGGATAGATTTGCCTCTGATCTGGAACACCTGGTTGGTAGGATCCCATGCATCGATGAAATATTGCAACAAGTTGATTTGTTGCCTCGTGCTAGAGATGTGGAAAAACTTCAGCAGGCCATAATCCCGCAGTGCAGTTACTGTACTCGGATCATGTAAATCAACCATGTCCTCTTCTTCATGCTCACGTTCTGACCATGTAACAACCATTTTGCTCCGATGAATCTCTGGAAAACAAATAAGAGAAGAATCAAGGTCCTGATTTGGCAAAAAACAGGCAAAAATTCCATGAGAAATCACTGTAAAAGTCTCCCTCCTTGCGCCCATCGCACCCCAGCAGTGTACTGGGTGAGATGCACACTGACTGGCCAATTTCCAGGGCAGTATGCATCACACCTTTCGATATAGGAAGGGTGCGATGGAGCTAAGGCAAATTTTTCACACCCAAGGGGCTCAGAAAAATAAGGAAACATGCTCAATATTCAAAAAGGAAGGAATGCAACTGAAGAGCTCAGGTTTAGCTCTTACCTGGTCCAGACAGCACTGAGAATCGTCCACAGAATCTCCTGGAATCAGCTATTGAAAATCAAGGGGGAAAAGCACCTCCAGAGCTCCAACAAACCAAAGTTCAAATAAAATGGTAAAATCAGAGGTAAAAATCACTTTTAAATTACTATTCACGTAATTCGATTAAGGTATTGGTGTTTTAACTCAATTTTCAAGCATGTGTTTTCATTTCTAATCTGTTTGATGAAGCAATTGAGAAGGTAGTACGACCATTGAAATAACAAAGTGCTAACAGTGAATCAAATAATCAATGACCATTATCACGAGCAGTTTTTATGTGAAGTTCAAGCTCGTTAAAAATTAAACCTAAGCAATGAGCAAATGTTTCCCCCTGTTTAAGCTCATTAACAATGAACCCATCTCCGGTAAATAACCATTGCGAATGCATTATCATCAGCTTTTGAGCCTTGGTCATGTTCTCATCATCACCTCCACTCTGTTTTGGCCGATCATACGCCTCCACTTAATTATTTACCCTTTTTGAGGAACATCTGCGACGAGTGATCTTGTTAGCCATCCTTGTGACACTGCGTGATTGGAAAATTCCAAACCTTACCTGGAATCAATTGCTACCCGAAATCATAACTCGTTCCTCAAAAAACAAGTCTCCTATAAGCTCTTGTCACATGGCTCGTAAAATATGAAAAGATTGCCAAGCGATTGGCCTCTCCAGCTCGTTAAAACTACTGGAAGTGCTATCCCTCCTCTAGATTTTAATATTTTTGGACCTGAGGGATTATCACACAAAAAGATCGAACGCTTCTCTTGTTAAACTCGTTAAAATTATTGAAAATTCATCCCTTTCGTATTATTTTATACTTTTTTGGACTTAAGGGATTATATGATGAAAAATGATTATTAGATTTTGCTTGCCATCCCTTTTCAGACTCTCTAAAATTGAAAAAGGACTGAGTTATCATTTTCGTTAAACTCATTAAAATCAATAGCGACAAACTTGTCATATAGACAAGAATGAGTTTCACTGTCGCTAGGCTCGTTAAAACACAGCGACGGTTTCGCCCGAAGGGTGAATTATAGAACAAGCATATGCTATCCTCCTCAAGCTTGATAAAAATAAAGAGGTACTCGTCAGTAATGACTGGGAAAAATTGCGAAGAAAACTTGAAGAAACTTTATTGGTAGCAAGTCGCTCTTGAAAATGACACTTTCACTCCACGTCCGAGTCAGGTTGGGTTATTCCGTTCACCGGTCATATCACCATTGGTCCATCGTACCATCCATCTTTGGGGTTAAAGCTACCAATCCATTTCAGTGTCTCCGGTATATTCAAGAGAAGTCGCTCAGAGAATTCACCTGTGTCTCATCCGCTGCAATACATTTATGCTCCATTCTTTCATGACCACCACCCTAAATCATCAGATCGTTTTCACCTCCAAAATTATTTTCTCCGCTCCGTGTCATAGATGTGGGATTCATTAAGGCTCTCCTATGACGAGTCGCTTCTTGTTGACATTAGCTCATTATCCAAGAAGTCGACCTAGGAACAATCCTTTCAATAATTTGAAGCTTGCATGCCTCAATGGCAAGTTTCTCACTTTCGGCGACAGGTTTACATCAATGGCCTTCGACCGAAATATTTTACGTGGTGTTCAACGGCAAGTCCCTTTTTCACACCATGTGAATTTTACTATTGTACCTTGAGGATCATCATCATTATCGGTGATTCCTCTCGTGCCTATTGACAACTTACATCATTGGCTAGTAATCAGGTGATGTCTTTCCATGTTCGACTCCAGAACATTTTTCACATGGATCGACTTGTACTCTAGGCGAAGATTGAATGAGTTTGAAGACCCGGGATCTAGTTTCATCCATCCGAGCTACGATATATTTAGGGAAATAAAGACATCAAATGTACATCATTGCCAAACAGATGATCATCCGAATCAAAGGATGATGACTCTGTCCGAATCATCAGTCTACTACACAGACGGTTGTCCATCCTATGTACATGAAAATGAATTTATGAAGCTAAGCATGGGAATTCCCACCTCATCTAGATCATGAAAATATTATGAAGATAATGTATTTTATTGTATCTTATTATAGGTTGCCTTCCAGCTCGAAAAACCTCGGATCCTCATGATAAAGCATTTCACCCGACATCAAAAGATTAATGACCTCATGCTTTAAGGGGCAATTGTTATAGAAATTTTTGGGCACTGCAACCCCAATCATACATGTCCATAAACCAAGGGCTTCCAAGTCCCTAAAAGTGTTGCTTCACACCCTAAAGGAACAAGGTCAGCTGATTACATCATCTCCCAGAAGTTCTCCATGGAAAACTACTCAGAACTGGTCAAAGATGGACCATACAGGCTGCTTAGTGCTAAGGGTGCGATGCATCTCACCTGCTCAGTGCAAAAAGTGCGATGCATACTGGAAATCCCTTCTGTAGAGTGCGATGAGCGAGAGTAGACAAATAGCAGAGATAGTTTGCGAGGTGGATGATCATGGAATCTTCCAGAAACTTCTCCTATGACACTTGCCTCTCTGAATTCGCCCAGGGATGAGTAAGAGATCATGAATCTCCAAGTGGAACCAAGAACTATTAGAGAGATGACACTAATTAAAAACCCAGCAGCTGACTCACCCCCCTATAAACATCTATATATGGATCCCTCATCACAGAGATCCAGAGGCTCAAATCTTGTATTTTGTAAGGAAGTGTTGTTGGTTTCTTGGTGAAATATCATAGTGTTGGTTGATATAAGCTTTTCATGAGGTGAAGAAGGGCTTTCATGCTAGGAGGATGATGCTGGGTCAAAACAATAGGTTGTAATCCTCTTTGCTATTTCTTTCT
Organism: Pinus taeda; assembly: GCA_000404065.3. Classification (NCBI taxonomy): domain Eukaryota; kingdom Viridiplantae; phylum Streptophyta; class Pinopsida; order Pinales; family Pinaceae; genus Pinus; species Pinus taeda. The sequence continues at coordinate 4,508 of APFE030325443.1, forward strand.
ACTAATAAAGCTATTCGAGTTTTCCTCCACATTCTTGTATGATTGATAATATATGCATTTGTGTGGTCAATATATATTTGGTCCTATATTGTTTATGATTGTAGATATCTGTTCTTCGATAGTATTATGCTGCTTTGACTCTACAAGTGCTCTTTGAAGTTGTGCAAGTGAGGAAGGAGTGGCAAAGATCTGTCAGAAGGGAGAGGAGTCAAGCAAGGAACCAAGTGCAAGACTGAGGTTGGTATCCTTTGTTCCCCTCTTATCTACTTCTCATAAAGGAAAGCAAAAGTAGCTTTGGTTTGTTTGTTTCTAAGATAGCTACCCGTCTTAGTGGGACTAGCAGCTCCGAGTGGACACTAGATTTCCTGATAACACCATGTAGTCAAATTTGCATTATCTACTGCTCCTATTCTCATTAGTCCAGATTATACTTCATAGTTCATCATTTTTTTCATTTGCCTCTGGGCATACATTGGCAACAGTTCTAATGCAAGAAAAAGATCAGAAAAATGAGCAGCCTATAGAATTCTTCAATCGAACAATAAGAGATGAAGCACTGAAATACAAAATAATTCAAAATAAGGCTTTGGCATTGGTGAAAGTTCTCAAATATTTTTGAGTTTACATTCTCTATTCTCATACCATTGCTTATCTTCCCATAGTAGCTGTAAAGGAAATCCTTATGCAAATAGATCCTAAAGGCAGAAGGGGAAAATGGATTGTAGCCATGTTGGAGTATGATTTGGGGATAAAGCCCATAAAGCTCATCAAGGGACAAGCTTTGGCTAAGCTCATGACTGAATCTAATTTTCATGCACTAGATATTAATTTGATTGCATCACTTTTTGAAGAAGAAGAAAAGACTCATACTTACAAGTGTTCGATATGTTTATTTCATCTCCATGGTATTTCCACATTGTTTATGTGTTGCAGTATTTAAATCCTCCACTAAAAATTCCCAAAGGTCAAATTAGATCTTTAAAATTGAAAGCTTCAAAGTATTGTATTCTTGATGGTGTTTTATTTTAGAAAGACCTTGGTGGTGTGTTGCTGAATTGTTTGGTAGAAAAAGAAGCAAATGATGTGAAGAAAGATTTTCACAAAGGAGACTGTGGTGCCCATCACTTCTGGAAGACTACAACAAACAAGATTTTGAGAGGTGGCTTCTATTGGCCCACTCTTTTTTGTATGTATATAAAATAGTGATGAGCTATCATGAATGTCAGATTTTCCAAGGAAAAAGAAACTTTTTCCATTACCCTTGCAGCCCATTTCAATCACAGCTCCTTTCCACCAATGGGGTCTTTACTTCATTAGTGAGATCCATCCTTCATCATCAGAACATAACAAATGGATCTCGACAACCATGGACTATTTTACAAAATGGATTGAAGGAATCCCAACCAGACAAGCTACTGATTCTATTATCATTCAGTTTATTGAGTCTAATATCTTGTCTAGATTCAGCTGTGCTCAGAAAATAATCACTCATAATGCTACTACTTTCAAATAAAAAAGGATGGTGGAGTTTTGTGCTAAGTATCATATTGTATTGGTACATTCCACTTCTTATCATCCACAAGGGAATGGTCTGGCCAAATCTTCCAACAAATCTTTAATCAACATCATCAAGAAAGTTTTAGAAGTAAACAAGAAGAATCAGCACAAAAAGCTCATTAATGATTTATGGGTGGATAGAGTCAGTACTAAGAAATCAATAGGTATGTCTCCTTTTTAGTTGGTGTATGGGGTTGACACAAATTTTCCTTCATCTCTTGTTGTCTCAGTCATGACAATTCTACAGGAATTTGACGTCAAAACTAATGATATGCAGCAAATGATAAACTAGATGATCCATCTACTACAAACTAGAGAGGAAGTTTATCAAAACACTTCTAAAATTCAGGAAAGAATCAAAAAGATCTATGATCACAAGACAAAGGAAGATAATTTCAATTTGGGAGATGTGGTCTTCGTTGGGATGCAAAAAATGAAGAAAAAGGAAAACATGGGAAATTTGAAAATTTATGGAAGGGACCATATAAAATTTTAGCTTTCAGAGGAAAGAATGTTTTTCTATTGGAGGAAATGAATGCAGAAGATTATTCAGGAGGAGCGATCAATGGTAGGCTTCTCAAGCCCTACCATGTTTGAAGCAATTTATGCAAATTCTCACCACCATTATACATACCAGATTGTTTTTATATTCTAGTATCTAAGTGGCTATTATAGGAGTTTGAAGCCCAGGAGAAGGCCATAAGGCTTCTTTTATCAGCTGCTACTTTTATTTTAATTTTATAGTCCTGTCATGTCAAATAGTTAGTCAATTTTCAGTTTTAGTTTAGTGTTCTACATTTTGACTCCATTGCCCAATGAATAAGGCTACTTGGTCTACGATGTTCTTGACACCTCCAAGGAGTTTCCATCCCTAGCTAGAGACAATGTTAGTGTCAGTCTTGTCTGCCTAACACCAGTGATTAAATATGCTTTTACCAAGTCTGTTAGGGGTCTCAAGGTCAAATTTTATCATGTCACTAGGTTTTTAGAGTAAAATTTGGTCACTGGCTAGTTTGCCTAGTAATGTCTCTATTCTTTTGAAAGATATCACATGCCAATCACCTACATCACTCAGATTAGGGGATCATAATAAAAAGAATGTTTTTATCATATCATTCATCATCATTACCATTTCACTCAGTCTAATGTCTTCATTAAGTCATTAGGGTTTCAAGGTCGATCCTCATTCCATGCATAAATCCAGCACTAGATCAGTTGTGATAAGCAGCTCTTTGCATAAGTTTTCATGAATTTTCATGAGGTCTTCATGGTTAAAATCTCAAGGTTCCAAAGAAAGAAGTCTCACTATTCAAAAAGATAAAGAGAAGCTCAGGTTTCAATTCTCCAAAGTGGCCAAGTTTAAAAGGTGAAAGTCATGTTTTGAAAAGGTATGTGGGGCCCATGTTTATTCAAAAATGAATCATATTTTGCCTATAAAATCTCAAAAGGTCCCAACTTGTTTCATTTACCTCCTAACCTCCTTTGTTCATCAATATCTCCTCTCCATTCGTGAAAAAACACGGGTTTCCTAGCCAAATTTGGACAAAATCTCTTCGCATTGCGCTTCTTGAGACTGTGTTGTGCTTCTGAAGGCGCGCTATGCTTCCATGAACTGCACTGGACTTCCATGAATTGCACTATGCTTATGAAAAAGTAGCCTGAAAATCACCCAAACTCACCCAAATTTTGAATTTGAGCTTGCATTCCTACTTCTTACTATTCTGAGCTTATTCACAAGTAAGTATCATCCTTTTGCTCACCTTTTTCCATTGGCAAGATAAATGCTAACGTAAGTTTTCTTAAGTTAAAATTTCTGTTTTCCCACCCCGGTTTTTAGTTTCTCCTTATTTCTCCCATGTAGTTAAATGCCCTTTCCCATAACCATACATTCAACAAGCTGGAAAAATTAAATTTTGCTGAAAACACAAATTCTGGAAAATTTACAGAATGCTGGAAATTGCAGAAATAAAAATCAGCAGTAATAAACAGCCATTAAAACACATTAAAACACTGATATTTTTGTTCAACGTGACCCTGGAAAAACCCCCTACAACTCTTGGGGAAAACCAGTTTGAGAGCTCTTCTTTATTTCTGAAAAATGTCTTTTTACAGCAAGAAAATTTCAGCAAAAAAATTACAGCAAAATAATTTTTTCAGCAAACAAACTTATCCGTTTTCAGCCCAACGGACCACCTCGAAACTTCTCAGTTTTTAGCAAAAAAATCAGCTTTTTCTGCTTGTTCTTGCTGCTGTTCTGCTTGTCTTTCTGCTGTTCTGATTTTGCTAAAGAGCTGCCTGGTATGTGTGCCAAACTGCTGCCTCTTTCTCCTTCTTGTCCAGAAATCTCCCTTGCTCTCTTGCTCTCCTTCTCCCAATCTGCTCATTAAAGAATGAATGATTGATCTTTTCCTCCTTTTCCTCCCTTAATATAACTCCAAATGACTTTTGGGTGATCCCTAAATCCAATGGATGAAATAGATTTAGATCAATGGCTGAGATTAAATGCTCATTTAAATCTCACTTTCTATTTTTTAATTCACCCCACTTTAATAAAGACCCACTTAGTCATTTATTTCCAAAGTCACTTTTCCTTTCTAATTTTTCATTGACTTTATAAAAGTTACTTTAAAATTAGACTTAGTAACTTTATCACTTAAAGTCACTTTTAAATTAGATTTTAACTTTATAAAAATTATAAAGTCACTTTAGGAGAAAAATTAAATCTTTTGGACACTTTTCCCTAGGCCAAAGATCAAAGCCTAAGGGAACCACCTGTCCTCCGGTACCAAATTTCAACACTCCCTCTTACCGAGGAAGGTGTTCCTCACCACACCCATCTTGTCTCTGAAGTAAACATGCTTGCCCCGTGGTAAGGCTTTGGTAAGAATGTCTGCTACCTGCTCATCAGTGGAAATATACTCAAGCTTCACAGCTCCCTTCTGAACATAGTCTCTGATGAAATGATATCTAATCCCGATATGCTTTGACCTGTCATGAAATACTGGATTCTCCGTGAGTTTAATGCAACTCTGATTATCACAGTAGATCACTGAAGGTCTCAACGGCTGAGCAAATAAGCCAAACAACATCTTGCGAAGCCAGATGGCCTCACAACTAGCTAGACTGGCTGCCATATACTCTGCTTATGCTGAACTCAGTGCTATTGACTGCTGTTTCCGGCTGAACCATGACACTACTGCTGAACCCAACCCAAAATAGCACCCTGAAGTGCTCTTCCTATCAGAAGCACAACCTGCCCCCAATCAGAATCAGTTTATCCTACCAATCTCACTCCATCTCCCTGCCTGTAGTCCAGACCATAATCCATTGTCCCCTGCAAGTACCGCAAAATGTGTTTTGCAGCCACCCAGTGAACCTTCCTAGGCTCACACATAAACTAACTCATCGTGTTGACTGCAAAATAGATATCTGGTCTAGTGTTGACCAAATACATCAAGGAACCAATCAGCTGCCTGTACAATGCGGGATCCACCAACTCGGAATCTGAAGCATGAAGCTTCTTCCAGTATATAATCATCGGTGTCGACATGGGTCTACAATCCTCCATGTGGAATCTGCTAAGAATGTCCATAATATACTTCCCTTGCCCCAGGAAGAAATGCCCCTCCTCCTGCCACACCTCCAAACCCAAAAAGTAATGCATCAAGCCAATTTCCTTCATCTCAAACTTCGTCGCAAGATCTCTCTTGCGGTGCTCTATGAGTCTCTCTGCACCTCTAATGACTAAGTCATCCACATACAGCACCAGAATGAGAGACTCCTCACCTATCACAATAGAGTAAAGGTTCGGATCTACCTCACTCTTTGTGAAACCCATCCCCTGCAAATAAGTATCTATCCTGGAGTACCAAGCTCTGGGAGCTTGCTTCAGGCCATAAAGGGCCTTCTTCAGTCTGCACACATGGGACTCCTTCCCATGCACCTCAAAGCCCTGTGGCTGCTCAATGTACACCTCCTCCTGTATGAAACCATTGAGAAATGCGGTCTTCACATCCATCTGGTGGATCTTCCAACCCATCTCTGTTGCTATCGATATAATGGAGCGAATCGAAATATATCGAGCCACAGGAGCGAAGGTCTCCTCATAATCAACTCCCTCTACCTGGGAGAACCCTCTAGCCACAAACCTCGCTTTGAATTTCCCAATGCTGCCATCTGCAACATGCTTTACCTTGTAAAGCCATCTGGAAGTAACCACGGACTTGCCCTAAGGCCTCGGCACCACCTCCCAAACATCATTCTTCATGATAGAAGAATACTCCTCCTGCATGGCCTCTCTCCAGACCTGCTGGCTAGCTGCCTCCTCATAGCTAGAAGGCTCAGAGTCAAGGATGCTGGTAACCATCGCCATATAGCTACAAAATCTCTCAGGTGGTCTACTCTCTCTGACTGGCCTCTTCGGCTCAGCAACAGATGTGGCATCTCTCAAGGTATCCTGAAGCCACTTGGGCTTCCTCTTCCCTGAGCATGCTTCTCCCATAGGAGAATGAAACTCCTCCTCCTCATCACCATCAGTAGCCTGAACTCTTGACTGTCTGTCTGCTGTCCTCCTGCCTGCACCTGAACCTGTAGAAGCTGAGGTACTGTGTGAACTGTCCATCAGTGGACTCCCTAGTGAACTGCTCTGTGACCTGCTCGGAGCACCACCCCTCTGGCTCGGTGAGCCACTACTCATTGATGGACCTGCCTCATAGATGTACCTCCTGATCCTCCTGATCCCTGCCCACTGGATCCCTGTGACTGACTCAACTGCTGCTGAGGGTCTGGCTGATCCAGATACTCTAACTCCCGTGATCTCCTAAAGGCCTTGTCCTCCTCGAACTTCACATCCCGTCTGACAACAACTCTCCTCTGTGCAGGAATGTAAATCCGAAAGGCCTTTGAGGTCTCACTGTAACCCACAAAGATACCCTCTCTGCGGTGGGCTCTAGTTTGGTCCTCTTCTCCTGGGGTATATAGGAGTATGTAATGCATCCAAAGATATGAAGATGACCAATATCAGGCTTCTTCCCAGAGAAAGCCTCCTCCGGAGTCATGTGCCCCAAGGCACGATGCGGACTCCTGTTCTGCAAGTAAACAGCTGTGTTGCAGGCCTCTGCCCACAAAAACAATGCAACCCCTGATCATGTAACATGGCTTTGGCAGCCC
>APFE030325446.1:0-14969 GCA_000404065.3 Pinus taeda
CCAATGGGCCGATTGCAAGGAGTAACAGTGGATATCGACAGTGTCAGTACCTAGACTGATTTTGATGTCATAAAGATTGTGGATGACAACAATCCTTACCTTGCATTGCTCAAAATTAATTGGGCCATAGACATGAAAGGAATCATTAACTTGAAGAGACAGAAGATGAAATTCGAAAAGAAGTCACTACGGGTAGTAGTTCTATTGGACCTAGTGGAAGGAGGACGCTATACTAGCCCGTACGTGATGAAGGAAGTGACGATGAACTGGATTGCATTTATCAGATAACAATGCATGGCTCTGATCAAATGCAGTCTATCGATAATAGAAGACACTCGTGGGAATTGGGTAGCATCCCCACCATGGATTTCGAGGAGGAGGTAAAGCCATGCCTGAATCGACTGCAGGTAGTTACAACACTCAATTGCAATATGGTGACTCAGTCGGTACAATGTGTAACAACAGAAGAAAGACCATGACCAGAGGAGAATGGCGCAACCGTCGAAGCACAACTCAACCCTCTCAGTACATTATGAAAAATATGGGAGCAACCCAATGTGTCGAAAGATAGGTTGTGCGCACATGGGGAGAAGCCACAAAAGCCAGGGGATATGCGGCAGTTTCAAGTTCAGATTAGAGGATGTAGATGGTGACCACGATGGCATAAAGTGGTAGTTCGAAAGATACAGATGCGCATCGAATGACTGACAACCCAACTGAACCTGTGTAGAACATCGGGTCACAACACCAGGAGCAACCATCTCTCTAAAACCAGACTAAACACTACTGGTACTACTCACTCCACTAGTGATAATGTTCCTAATGGAGTTCAACAGCTTTGGGAAACCATTCTGCATGGGAAAATCTAACTTAATAAGTTAGAAGAAACTAGGGCCCGACTCCGTGCATGAAATAGGGAGTTGGACAAAGCAATTGCGGAATTATAGTTAGAAGTTGCCTACCTAGATTACGGAAAAGAATTACCAAAGGAAACTGACGTGGCTGGCCCTCCTACTCTGTTACAGGCATTGACCCTGCTAGCATCATTGTGACTACACCCAAAATAACAGGGATGCACATACCATAATTCAGTAGTAGGATCAAAGGAATGTATAGGGTGCTCGCGACCTGGGCTAGTCAGGAAATAGAAGACTCGTACTAGGGGTTTTCCCACCTAACTATTCGTCAGAGACACAGCACCAATGCCCCATGCATTTGAAAGAGGGCGTGGGATAATGAACCAGGCTGCTGAGAAGTTGTGCGACAGAACCATCGCATACATACAAAAACTGCGTCTGTGTCCTTGGGGATTCACTGCTGCGAAGGAAATATGGAAAGCGACCGTTAGAGGTACTGTTCATGAAATAATGACCCATTTAAAGCACTATGAAGCCGACGATGGGCAATTAAGGAAGAGGAATAATGCCTAAATCACATTTATGAACTATTGAAAGGGCAAGCAGCCAACTTGGAATGTTGAATCATATATAATCAAGGTCAGGGTCACACCACCACATCTTCCTGCTCTGTAAGAAAACTGCCCAACGTCAACAGCATGATGAATGAAGAGCAATTCATAAATAGTCCATGGTTTCAGGCATTGCCCAAATATTACCAAGATGCAATTCTGAAGGCACAAGATCCTACCGCAGACAAGTCGTAGACAGCCACGTTGTAGACCACTGATCTCCCCAAATCTCCCCAGATGTCACGAAAAAAGAAGGATCCTCAGAGCCCAAACCCAGTAAGAAGGTCGCCTCAGCACCTGCCATCTAAAAAATTCATGATGGAGGAGAAGGCTAAAAATGTGATAATTGAAAGCAAGGACAAAGACAAGGGTCTGCCCACATACATCGAAAAAGTTCCCCTTGACGAACACCCAATACAGCCAGTACGATGGCCCCAATATGTGCCACCAAGCAAAGGGAAGGCCAAAGTACCTGCAAATCTGGATGAAGTCGACTTTGTAATCATCACCCCGTCGCTACCCAAGGGTGTGCCAGTGGAAAACTCAATGGTTGGCCGAGTTGCAACAATGAAGTTCGAAGATTGGGACCTTGTAGATATAGTAAAGTTTCCCCATCTGGTGAAGAATGAACTAATGGAATGGAAGATAGAATGAAAGGTGACAAACTTGCAACCAAAGGCATGGCTACAAGAGGTGGAGAAAGCTGGGTTACTCGATCTTTTGTCGATTCCTCACTTTCTGCGGCACCCTATCACCATGTTGGTTATAAAGCAGTTTCTCTGTTTAATCCATGAGGATATATTATGGGTTTGTAAACCCATTCGTATCACAGTGGAACTGGTTCATCGGGTTTCGCACCTACCCTACGATGGGAGAGACCCCTAGGAGATCATTGATAAGGGTAACAATGTCGTGATGATTGAACGAATGAAAAAGAAGTACCATCTCACCAAGGGACAGCGAGGGTATATCATTGGTAGTATCTCAGATAACGCAGTTCATGTTGCCACTCAATTGCTAGTAGGGAAAGTCATAAGTAAATTTCGTAGCACTGAGGTCCTCGTCGTAGTTATCACTCTTACTAAGGAATGTGTAGCCAGTGCATGGTTCAATAGGTCGTAGTTCCTTTGTGAAGAATTTCAGACCAATTTCCGCAACGTGCAAGAGGAACGCATGAGATTCCATTATGCATGGTTGCTCCTATCCATCATGTTGGTCGCCACTGACCTACCCGAAGAAAGCCAATTTCTAGCCTTGGATCTGGAATGGCCTGAAGCTACTCAATATCCTTCCCTTTGGGTGATAAGGGACGTAGGAAGAATTTGCAATATCAAAATATTTTGGATATTAATGGATGCAACTGTGCAGTGGTGGATTAATCAATTACCCCGTTTAACTGATGAGATATATGAAAGAATGAAGCACATTTCCGAATTTAAAGCAGACATGCATCATGTCTACATTAGGGCATGAAAGGACCCAGCCTAGGCATGGACATCACTCTGATTTATTTCCATTAATGACGTTATTGACAAGATTGTGGATACTTGGCCAGTGGCCTAGCACGGACCCTTGGTAGAAGAGTGTGATGAAGCCACTATTCAGAAAAGAAGGAGGAACCCAAGCCCGCTGCGCAACAAAAGTAGAATGCACTATTGGCTATGCAAGTCAAAGCAAATCAGGAGGCGACACTCACAATAGCTAGAAAGATCTAACCCAGTGAGGAGACGTCAACAAAGAACAAAGGTAGTCAGGGGAAACCACCCAGCCAGTCAAAACAGATACTCCATCCACTACTATGGGGGTTCCTTTAAAGCGCTTAGTGACACCTGAGCTGTTGAAGCCATGGAAGAAGGTGAAGGCCTCTAAGACAGAGAGAAAGGTGACCACCCTAACCGAGGGTGACCTAAAGGACATCGAAAATGCCATTCGCGATGCCACACATGATGCAATTAATGAAGCTATGTCCAAGCAGCAGATTGTGTTGGGGGAGCTCCATACACAGTTACAGATGTTAGGAATCCATGTTGCGCCCAAAAGTGAAAGTATTGCTACCAAGGGTGCCAGTATGGTAGCTACAGAACCATTACTAAAGACTCAAGTCGCCTATGTTGTTGCAATTCCAGCAGACACGTTGATCATTGACAATGCAGAGGATAGAGCTATCCTAGGATGGTTTACAGGACTGGGACTCAATATAGCCGCTTTACTATACAAAAGCTTGCAACAGCTCTAGGACATCACCACGAGAGAGCTTTGCACCCAGGAAGGCCATACTGAACAAATCCTCCAAGAACAGAAAATCAATCTTAAACAGCTGCACATCTAATGGGACGAAGCTGTCACACAGAACCACCAAATGCAACAGCTTGTTGTGGAAGCTTGCTCCAGAGCTCCTGCATTGGAGATTACAACTGATCTCCCTCTTGAGACCCAGTTCAAAAGCCACCTACTCGGTTCCGTAATGCTAAGGAGGAGGCTGCGCGGATCCATCAGGAGCTTAATGTGCAGATTGCAGAATTAAAGTTATAGCCTCAGCCAGCAACGCCCCCTGAGATCATGGAGAAACGTAAGAACATCATCACCATCACCCGCCAAATGCTTACAAGAACAATGAAGGAATGTACGGACATGTTCATATAGTTGATTATCACACTCATGACCCTTCAAGAGGACTCAACCCTTTAGCACTTGGAAACCAAAGCTTGAGAGATTTAGGAAGCTTATGATAGGATCAAAGGAACCATGTCGACTGTCATTATCACGTAGCGCCTGGAAAAGATAAGGGAGGCCCAGGACCTAAAGATCCAGGTTGACATGGCCCGATAGAAGGTATCCATGATTAAAGCTCATCTCTAGGCATGGCTAGATGAGGCATTTGCAGTTTCAACCACCATCGAGTGTAGGGTAGCTCAGATGAAAAGTGAGTACACCACCATTGAGATAGTGCCGCCTGAGACTGAGTTGACGGCCACACGTGTGGAAATGATGCAATGGATGACAAAAGAATTTGTTGTAGGAACAAGTGAGGCACAAAGGATGCTAACGGCCCTCCGCGAGAAGATTACTACTCCATATGAGTGACTTGGGATGAGTCACAATAATTGTGTTGGGAGACTATTGGGTAGCCAAAGCCTCGCGCAATGATTAAAGGGTGCAAAGCCAGATATTTTGGGTAAAGTTAGGATAAATATTCCATTGGAACCATGGAGCACGAATCGTAATAGGTCGATTCAAAGGGTAGTCCACCCACAAATAATGTAAATAGAGTTGGCCCGCATAGGGATTGCGGGCCAAAGAAGGGTATAAATAGAGCAAGGATCTATGGGTAGAGGGAATATATTTTTGATAATATGAAATGTAATGGGTTCTTGAAAAAGATATTTGGAAAGAGTGTATAAGTCCTAGTCGAGGGAGTAGGGTAGTAGGTAGAGGCTCTGCAGCTGTGTGCGCAAAGGCCTAGAAAGTCTGTAGCTATGTGTGTAGACCCCTACAGCTGAGTGCGCAGGGTAGAACTAGATGTATTGAGGACAAAGTGGAAGTAAAGGTAAGTTTCTTCTGGAATTCTTTGTTTCTTCTGAACTGTCATAATATCTATTTAATATTATCTGCTTATGGTTGGAATGAGTATAAATCTAGGTTTATTTTAATACGCGAATCAATTGTGTTGGTTAAATGTTGGCTTAAAGACCTTGGTAATTGATAACCACATCATCTAATAGAATAGCGCACTAATATGAAATATATACTCAAGCTATATCTATGAGAGTACTGAGTAGCACAGAGCTATAAACCAGAGTGAAAAACCTCCAAATCACACCAAGACATCCCTACGGTGCAGAAACCTGGTTCCAGCACCCTCCCCTGCTACCTCGGGTGAGACCTCAGTCTGCGCTCCATGGGCTATTGTCGAAAGAGTGGTAGCCTGGATTTGTTTGGCTAAATAACTCTTCCAAACTTGGGTCAGGCCCATATAAGCCAACACCAGCTGTTGACTTTGCGACACCAATTTGTCGTGTTGCAAGCTAATTTTTTCCATATTTATCTTCTGCTTGTTGAGGACTTGGAGCGCGAATCTCTCCCTAGCATGTAGCTCTACCGTTATCCCATCCTGCAATAGATATAATTTTTCATGTGGATGGGCAGTTAGATTAACACTGAGACCTTTCATTGTGCTAATCGAAAGCCTATCATCCTCATTTGATGACACTAGAGCCCCTTCTGGAAACACTATTGTGTTCATCATCCACATGTGAAACATTTGCTCTACTTCCGTGGATCCGACTGTGAGGTTAGTTGAAAGGGTACCAACCTGAGGGGGGCATGCCTGTAATTACTAAAACTATGCTCTGAGGGCCCCCAACACAATCTGGTTCTCCTGAATGAAATCTTGGAGAGCCTCATTTGTGACATTGTGCACCTTCTCGCCAATGTCACGTAGATCACCGTCGGTTAGGGTGATTAGGTCAATGGATAATTTCAAAGCCTTGACCTTCTTCCTCGATCCTGCTCGCTCTACCGGGTATTGGCACTTCAATTGTGTGGATGCGGTCCATGGGTCCACACCTCCTTCTTCTGTTTATGTTTCCTCTCCTGCCTACCCTTGCGAAAGCATTTCTTCGCCCTCGCCCACCTTCACGGCTGCTTCCTGTGCTACTGCTACTGTGACCATTTCCTGCTCAGCTACCTTCTGTGTCTATTCGCGTGCTGCCTGCACCTCGACTGCTGCTGTTTCCTTCCACCTTTTCTCGGCCAACTGTGCGATGTGCAGCTTGGCATCGTCTTTATTCTTCTGTGCTTCCGACCTCTCAAGTTCTGTAATGTCTGGGGTGTGCCATTCCAAAGGCCATGCCTCCAAGACAGTGAAAATGGCATTGTCAGTGGCTACAAAGGGTAGCTTTGTCCAAGTGCTTTATCAGATCCTTGTGTGCCCTAATATATATGTTGTGCATGTCTGCGTTAAATTCTAAAAAACTCTACAAACTGTTGTACACCATGGGTGAAAAGCATGGTTTATGGTTCATCCACATTCACATGTTCATCTCCATGAGCACCCAAAAGATCTTTCTATTGTGTATCCTTGTAGCATCCTTCATGGCCCAAAGTGAAGCATACTTCGTGGCCTCTGGTAATTCTCTGTCAATTATGGGAAATTGACTGTCCTCAAGAAATTCCCCTACTACGAGCACTATGGACAGCAACAACCATGCATAGTGGAAGGTTTCACCCTGCTCCTGGGCTTCGTGACAATTCTCTAAGAATTCCATGCAGAGGAATTTAGACTAGTTAAACTGGACCCCCTCCACGCACTGGTCAGCTAGTGCGACCACCATCAAGGGTACCTCATTAGCATGGCACTTGCACATAACTTTTCCTACGAGGATTTGGGTTGCTACACGTATTTCTTTATCCTTGATGTTGGAGATGGCATAGCCCCTCTTCTTCTTTTCTAGTTTGTACTTTATTTTCATGGCCTCTATGATGGCCAAATCACTGCCCTTTCCTTTTGATATGGTCATCGAGCCCTTTCCTTTGTATGGAAGCTGGGAAATGCGATGAATCAGGTCTGTCGTGATGGGGATGGGCTCATCCAACCATAAATACCCATCATGGACCAGGTAGAGCAACTGCCTAATGATGAAAATGGTTATTGGGGCATAGTGGAAATGAGGCACCCATAGTAGGTTTAGTAGCCCGGCATTTTCCACACTACGCAACCACTTCTGCGGCTCTAATGTTGTCACCACCTCCATGGTGTTCTACTTCATGAGATTTCTGGTCTCAAGGTGAGGGAACTTCTCGTGGTCAGCGAGGTCCCAATATTTAAATTTGATGGTCAGCACGCGGCCCAAGTGCGTGTCTTCAAACATAATTCCATCTAGGAGGAGTGGGGTATGGAGTGAACTCTTGGTCTCGTCCAAGTCCTTGGGCACTATGGCCTTCCCTTTTTGTGGAAGGACATAGGTGGGTAGTTTCGTCACAGAGCGCGTAGGTTGAATATCCACCTCCATGCCTTCATCTTCTTCCTCTATGATGATAAGGACCTACAGATCTTCTTCTTCTTTGTATGTTTCTATAGCAACATATTTCCCTTTCTCCTCCACTGACAGTTTTCCACGCAACGGATTCCCCGGGGACATGTATATGAGAGCCATTGTTTGTTTATCCTTCTTGGTTCTTGGTGTGTGCAGTGATTTCGGGATCTATACCACAATCCCGACACCTTCTAGAACATCCTCCATAGTTAGGGCTTGCAAGGCCTCATCGACAATCACCTCTTCTATCCGCATACCATCCTTAGTTGTTGTCATTGTAGTTGTGCAACAATCTTTCACTCGCAAATTCAGGGCCCTAATCAACACTTGGCTCACAATACTCAGGGTTCTACTCAATCGCTCAATTTGCAAATCACCAAGTGTTGTTTGCTAGGCATCCCTTTGTACTTTATAGTGCTTTTTGAATTCGAATTTGACCATTCCTCACAAATCCGGTTCATTAATGCTCCATTGGTGGCAAAATTTCCCAAATATTTCCCATAAATCGCATCTTAAGTTCTTGGCGCTCTCTCCATTTGGCCTCAAGTTGAGCATCCTATCATGAATAGTGACTTCAATGGTCACTTTCTATCCAACTTGCACTGCAACGCAGCCCCTCGTGCATGGTCGCAGATGTTGTGACTCTCTGCTTCTGCACTCATCTCCACCATCGCGCATCTCCCAGGAAGAATAGTTTATAGTCTCGTGCTCCCTTCCAACTACCTGGAGTGCTAAGGCTGTCCTTCTCTTGGCTAGTCAGGTGGTCACACCACCTGTGTAGATTTCCATCCGATCCCCCGTAATGGTTCATGGAGAATCCCCACCTTGTATTGTTATGGTCGGCATCACACACTTCACCATTTGCAATGCACTACCCTGGTCACTATGCTTAGCAATATGTAGTCCAAGCCAAGGCATTAGACTAATCAATTCATGGAAATATGCCTTAACTCTATTATCATGATCCTGCACCTCCCGTCTTACCATTCTGGTCTTTTTGCTGAAAAAATATTTCTTTATCTCATCCTCTAGCCTCTTGACTTCCCCATCCACCAGTGCGCTTTTCTTTCTTAATCGTACCCTATCTTCTTCGAGCTCTTAGAGTCTAAGGTTTTCGAGTTTTATTTTTTCCTCAAGTCCCATGTGCTCTATTTCTTGTGGCTCTGTGATCCCTCCTATCCAAGCTTCAAAAACAATCATATCTACTAGTGCTACTAGTACTACTCTACGCGGGCTAGGATTTGTATGCTCCATAGGGATTATAGCATCTGCTTCATCCCTCATCTTCAGAAGTGCCTGCCTGGTCAGGGTTTTGCGCATGGTCCTATAAGTCCATAGAATTGCTGGTATGCGTAGGTCCCTGTCCGTTTGCTTCACATGGTGGACCACATTCAGTGCTTCGCATACTTTGTCAAAGGATTCCAATGGATAATCTTCAGTGCGCTTGATCTCATCATACTTCCAAGTTGTCGTTGTTGAGGGATTTTATCCCCTAGGGCTTTTGGGTGGAACCCTAGCAGACTGAAAGTTGTCTAAACAAAGAAGCATGCATACACACATCCATTATGCTAGCAAAAGATAATTCTAAAGTAAGAAGGATGTACCTCAGGTCCTACGTTCGGGTAGTTCCTCAAGGGTCCAAACCCTTCTTCACGTCCCTTTCGCTCCTTTGCCCTGCAAAACCAACAATTCCAAAGAATGCAGCAGTATATGGACAAAGATTTATAAAAAAATCATCCTTATGTTATACAAGAAGGAAGTTAGTTATGAACTTTTAAACATCCATTCATACATGAAATTCAAACATGAACATCATAAACATAATGAAGAAGCATATCAGGAATCAAGACGTGTTTCTTTATTATAGACAAATAGAAAGTACAAAAAGAGTAATATCACCTGAGCAACCTTTGCAGGCTCCAAGCACAGACTCCTTCCGGATCCGTCCCGCGTCAAGCCTCTAGCATATCTCCTTCCAAGACTCACTCCATGATGCCATAACTAAGGGATGAACATCAAATCACAAGGAAACCAGGGTTTGCTGTACAAATGGGGGAAGTGTAGAAGGCAAAGGGGTCTTCAGACCTGATCAGGGGGGAAATCTCAGTATAATAACCTTTCCCTCTCTTCTCTCCTATACTCAATGCAGGGAGGTGAAAACTGGTCAGTGACACTCAAAGGTGTGTTCCTTCCACGGGTGAAGGTGTGTCAAGTTGCAGAATTCAAAGGTATGCAAGGTTGATTTTGCAGATGTCATGGTCCAAAGTTGGCTTAAACAGGAGTCCAAGTGAAGCCGGCTCTAGGCCAAAAGGTGCAAATGGTCAACATGCAATGCAGTAGTACAACTCAACACAAAGGAGCCTCTAGGGTATAAGGCCAGAACAAAGCAAAGAAGCTAATAGGAATGAGTCTTCAACGCATAAGTCATGGCGGGACTACAGAGGACTCCTGAGCCTAAGGACAAAAAATCTGCATGGGCACCAAGCGACAACAAGGTACTAACTAAGGCACCCATGATAAGGTAGGCTCTACCACACAAGTCATGGTACTTCTAAGCAATGAGAAGGTTCTGCACCATAACTTGGTGGGGTCGATCCTAAGGCCAAAAATGGAAAAGGAAACTGATAAGTGCACAATGCAGGCGGAAAAAACCTAACCTATATGCTAGTTTCGAGAACCAATACCTATCAGAACGGACTAACCATAAACTTCCAAAGGAGAAATCTTCCAAGTTCTGTATACATAAATAGGGACACTAGACACGAAGTTAATACATCCCACATATAAACTTCATATAAAATCTTGTGTTATGGAATACAAAGGTTGAAAATGCGTACCTTATATATACAATATGGTACAGGGAACCACGCAGCCTTGCGGCTTACGCATAATAGTTCTGCTGAACAAACCCCTTGCAAGGCTCAGGCCCAGGATTCCTTTGGTAGTCAAAACTCATGGCTTCAAAGAGTTCCTCCTGTGAAGGCAAAACGAGTTCTAAGAAATAATGAGAACTACAAGGATCAACAAAGGGAATTAAGGGGTCCCATGTCCCTATAGGAAGAATCTCTCGGTCAACTGCCGGGACTAAGTCCCAAGAAGGAGAATAATGGTCAACGGATCTTTCTTAGAAGCGGTTGAACATTGAGGATTCAACGCCACATAATTGACCCGTGGCGGGGTAGAGTCTACTTGAACAGTTGGAACAAACCAAGGGGTACTCTGTAATAAAGTCGAATTAGGGTGGTGATTATCAGATGCAAGCTGATCAGTAGTGACAATATTCCCATTATGAGGAAAGCACATTACTCAAAAGAGCGAAGACACCACAACATTCATAGCATAGACATAATCACACACAAGTAGCATATTGAAATCTAAAGGGCTATCAACCACCATCATATCGATTAAGATAGTCTTCCCACCTAAAGTGATAGGAAATTGAGGAAGAACACCCATAGATTCACTAGGTCTTCTATCATAGGCTAACAACTAACTCTGAGTTGTCAACAACTTTGGGGAACCCAAATCTTTCCAAGTCAAAGAGGATATAATACTTGCAGAGGATCCTTCATTCACCATACATTGATAGACATTTGTGGAATTAACTTTGACCTTTATTTGGAAAGGTGCAATGGAAGGAAGACGAGGCTCGACAAGACTATCCCAATCAAAGGAAACACTCTTGGAACTTGGAGGGGGAACATTCAAAGAAACCAGAATGCTCCCTATACTAGAAGACTCTGTACTAGAAATTAAGCAGATTCTTTTGTTAGGCGCTTCACCCCCCAAAAGAGGATTGTAATCGGCCAGCGATTGCACTGGCTCAGCCACATGATCAACCAATGGTTGATGGGATTGACGAGAAACCATATCAGATGTAGGAGTAGAAGAACTTTCAGACTCGGACCATACCCTTTGAACCTCTGGAATACCAGGGCATAAATGAGTAAGATGGTC
Organism: Pinus taeda; assembly: GCA_000404065.3. Classification (NCBI taxonomy): domain Eukaryota; kingdom Viridiplantae; phylum Streptophyta; class Pinopsida; order Pinales; family Pinaceae; genus Pinus; species Pinus taeda. The sequence continues at coordinate 11,461 of APFE030325446.1, forward strand.
TCCCTTGCATATCTTACAAGGGAACTTAGGCTTAAAACTTCTACGTCCAGGTTTTTTATCAACCTCCATTCCGCCAACATGACTAGCAGTGGTTTGCGGAGAGTCCTGAACATGACTTGCAGAGGTCGGTGACTCTTTGCTAGTATGACTCGCAGTGACTAGACTTATGCCCCCAGCATGACTAGCAACGGCTGAAGGTCCATCTCCAACATGACTAGCAGAGGTTGAAGACTCCTCTTCAACATGACTAGCAGCGGTTGAAGATGAAGTGCTAGTATAACTTGCAGTGACTAGACTTATGCCCCCAGCATAACTTGCAGCGGCTGAAGGCCCATCTCCAACATGACTCGTAGAGGTTGAAGATGTAGGGATAGAATTATTCTTCTTCTTTGACTTCCTCTTTCTCCTCCTTTTAGATTTCTTGTTACAAGAAGGAGGAGAAGAAGGAATCCCAGATTTCTCTTTGAAAGGAGATGAACAATTAGCACCCATGTGATGCTCTTGAAATAAAGCATTCAACTGAGAGGCTTCAAGAGCATTCGGAATATTCAGAGTGGACCACAGTCAAACGGGCAGTCCAACATTCAACCCAGGAATATTCAAAGTGGCCATCAAGGGAGTACCAATGTTTCCAAAGAAGGGAAAAGCACAAGGATCCCCTTTTGGAAGGGTACCTTGGTTGGTTTTTGCAGGAATATTGGCCATGTCTAACTGATTCTCAAACCCTTCCCTTAGGTTAATGTAGAAATGACTTTTCAAGGAATATAAACACATAATCAAGACCTTTTGCCCTTGAGGAGGCAACTCCACAACTTCCGAAAGAATGACCAAAAGTCTTTCAAGATCAGCAGAGTGGTAAGTCAGTCGCTCAGAATATCAAATCCAAAAGTGACTAGACAAAAATACCTAAAGCCAACTATATACAAGGAGAAAATAGCACTCACTATAAAGTCCCTAAAAGAAGTCAGCCAGTCAAACAACTTCCAAGTATTTCCGCTCCGGGTGATGAGGACCGGACATCAAAATACAAGAAAGTGGAGTAAGGGGCCTTTCGAAGATAGTCTGGGATAATGACGGCCGATTCCTATCAGCGAAGATAACAGAGGAAGTTACGCTGACCTCCTAACAAGAGCCTACGCCAGTGCAAGCCCCCAAGCTTCGCAAGGGTGCCCTCCAGTAGTACCGTTGAGAGTGATGCAACGTCGACCTCAGGTGCCACGGGATTCCCCTCCCTAGCCACCTATGTAGATCCCTAGGAATAGCAACTATGGATACCAACTCGTTATAGAAGCCAGGCGGGACAGTCGTGAGGTAAGATCGGACAAGTAGGAGAGGGGGTATCTCTCTTCCTTGTCTTCAAAAACCCTCATGCTTAACTCCCAGATCCGGAGCTTTCCTGGTCTTCGTCACGCTATTGGATTTGCAATCTCTATTCAGACTCCTATGTTTGACAGTTTAAATAGCCTTGGAGAGTTAACTCTCCACTCGCTCAATCCAAGGCCCTAAAATCCTAAAACTTGTTGGTGTATGTAGCTTAAAAGAAAAAAGTTCTAGTTGATTTTAGTTAGCGCTTGATTTTAAGGGCTGTTCTTTAAGTCAGGGGATGATGGAAGTGAAACTTGATGATGTGTGTATGCCTCAACCCAAAAATCAAAGAAAAAGTAACTACATGGATGCAATCATTTTTCTTTCGATGAAAAGAGTACTCTACATGGGTTGTAGGAAACACTTAGAAATCAAAAACTTTTTCTTTTCTTTTCTTGCAACACACTTCACACACGCAAAAACCAAAAGAATTGCTAATGCTTTAATGATGAAAACTAATGCAAAGTATAGCGAATATGCAAGAATTCAAGATTTCTCTAAAGCAAGAAATGAAAGTAACCTGTTTATCAATTTTATTTTGCCACTTACAATATTTAGATGGAATATGAGATGCTACAATTCATTTCGTCTAAATACTAAAAGCAAAACTCAAGATAACATAAAGCACTTTCACTCACCAAAAGGAAACTAAATGAAAAGCAAGTTCAAGAACGCAAAACAAAAACTTTTCAAAAAGTTCTCTTCAAAGTAGCAACAAGAAAGTCTTTTTGAAAATGCTCTCAACAAAAAATGACACTTTGTGATTGAAACAACAAGCAAGAAACACTTTTTGCAAGTTGACACCCTCCAAAGAATGAAAACTCAACAAAAACAAATGTGTTTGAAAAGGCTTTTTGACAATCGAAAGTAGCAAGGAAAGCTTTGGTAACAAAAGACCAAAAGATCAAAAAGACAACTTCAAGAAAGTATCAAATGACAAATTTGATGAAACAAAGAAGTAGATGGTCATAAAAATCGATTTCGTTAAGCAAACAAAAAGTCACCAAAAAGCAAAGTTGAACACAAAGATTGATAACAATCTTTCTGCTCTGATAACTCAAAGCAACCAAGATTCCAAACAAGAAATCTTGCGTGCTTTTAGCAAAAAGATGTTGACGCTTGCAAACACAAAACAAGACAAAAAATCCTTATAATTAGAGAGAAATCGGAGTAAGGACGCTTGCTGTAACACAAACAACTGATACTGACAAAAATGACTGTTTCAATCTGACTGAAAGCACCAGAAGAACTTCAGAGACACAAAAATGTATAAATCCTGAAAGTTGCAAGATATACGCGACTGTACTTAGTGCAGACTACGTGTATATGCGACTGTTTCTAAGGAAACCTGCGTATATGCGGGTTTACTTCAGACAACAAGCATTTATACGCTTCTGTAACTAAATAAAACAGCGTATCTATAATATTTCAAGAAAAATAAAAAACAAACTAAAGAAACTAGTAAAACTCAGAAGTCAAGAACAGACCAGACAACAACAATAAACCAGCAAGCAACTGAGCCCTGATAGGCTTGACAAACACCCAAACTAGGAACAACAAGAGTGTTGTCCCCAGTGGAGTCGCCAATTCTGTTGAGGGATTTTATCCCCCAGGGCTTTTGGGTGGAACCCTAGCAAACTGAAAGTTGTCTAAACAAAGAAACATGCACACACACAACCATTATGCTAGCAAAAGCTAATTCTAAAGTAAGAAGGAGGTACCTCAGGTCCTACGTTCGGGTAGTTCCTCAAGGGTCCAAACCCTTCTTCACGTCCCTTTCGCTCCTTTGCCATGCAAAACCAACAATTCCAAAGAATGCAATATTATATGAATGAAGATTTATACAAAAATCATCTTTATGTTATACAAGAAGGAAGTTAGTTATGAACTTTTAAACATCCATTCATACATGAAATTCAAACATGAACATCATAAACATAAAGAAGAAGCATATCGGGAATCAAGACTTGTTTCTTTATTATATACAAATAGAAAGTACAAAAAGAGTAATATCACCTGAGCAACCTTTGTAGGCTCCAAGAACAGCCTCCTTCTGGATCCGTCCTGCCTCAAGCCTCTAACATATCTCCTTCCAAGACTCACTCCATGATGCCATAACTAAGGGATGAACATCAAATCACAAG
>APFE030325452.1:0-22196 GCA_000404065.3 Pinus taeda
AAAGAGCTTTTAAGAGTACAAGACTCACACAAAGTTGAGAAATATTAGTAAATATCAATGAAAATAAGTTAATCTCAAACATATAATTAATCTATCTCTTTTTGTTATTGTAGAAAACTAAACAATCATGTGAAAGCACATATTTATCTACCTTTTGTTGTTCGAAGATGAAAGAAAGAAAGTGTGGCTACCTTTTTTGCCAATCCGTGCTTAACAAAGAAACGAATCAAACAAAATAAGAGGAAATTTCCATTAATGAAAAACACTAAATAATAACTCATCTGGTTCCACTTGTGAAATAAAATTTAACAAACCAAAAAAATTCTCATGGTGGGTGACTTGCAGAAATTTAATGTACCAAGAAAGAATTCAGATGAGGATGTCTCCTCAAACAATGCCTAAACACCTCGTCTTCATGCTTGCAAAGACCTCAGATGGACTCAAATCCAATTTATTTGTACAAACTCTCTCAATAAATGTAGACAACACAATATGCACATACCAAAATATTAAAGAAAAGGAAAAAAATATTCTAATACCAACTTACATAACACAATGTTCAGATACGATTGTTATCACCCGATCGATAATAGTTAAAATTACCATTACACTGCCAATTTCTACCTAGTAAATTTGAAATCATTGCTAGGAACTTGATCCAACTTATTCAGATTGTCTTTGGATAACAATTACCCATGCCCTAAAAGAGGGGAAAGTATTTTTCACATTAAAAGGAAGAGAAATTTGGTATTGATGTCATGTCAAGGGCTAGTCTGCCAGTGTGGAAGCAGATACAAATTGAAAAATAATTTACGTGTTTTGAGGCATAAAACAAGAAGAAGAGTGGGGACCACATAACTAGATCTACCTTATTGGCATGTTGGTGGATGTAACCGTCCCCTCATTTCCTATGTTGGTGTGTTTAAGGATAGCCTTATTTTCTTTTCTTGTAATACAGATACTATTTTTTTAATGGATTTTTAACAAGTATTCTCCCAAGCACAGGATTAAAAATGGTAGTCATTATGGTGTTTGTGTATAGTATGTACTTTCTCTTTTATCTAAATGTTTCACTTATATGTAATTGGTAATTTCAATAGCATTACTTACTAGCAATTGAACCACATGTTCCAAAGGAAGCATCATAAGGTGGTGACATACGAAATCAATAAATCATTGATTTTGTTAGCTAAAGACGAGGAACATCTAAATTTTTTTTTTCCAAGCGGAACTATTGCACATCCATGTCTGCATGTCCACATGTGCTATTGTAATTAGTTACTTGTAACCTGTATATCTTATGAGAAGAAGAAGCACCACCCGGTGACTGAGAATTGCATGTCACCATTCTCAACAAGTCCAAATAACTCCCATTCTGATACAAACTTATGGGTTCCTAATATCAAAATATCCACATCAAAGTTAAGCTACGATGACCATTAAGAGAAACACAATGGATTCATGGACCAATATTTGTTGGGTGAAGGCATCAATTCAAGAAAATTACTCCATATTTTATGTCATTCATGAGCAATAAAAAAACAAATTCAAACATAAAGTCCACATTTTTATTCATAAAAATACAAAATTTTATGAAACATTTTTAGCTCAAGAAAATAACGTGGGAAAATGTAGTAAATCCAAATAGTCTAGATGATGCATGTTCTAAAACTTCACCAAAATGTATCAATCACGAGTCTCATCACACTAAAAATGTTGATTTAATTGGATTTAAACAACAAATAGTGCCTAAATGCACATGAACGTGTTTGTGTGTGATAGAGAAGGAGATAAATAGTTTGATGGTCTTGTTGAATCATGGTAGATCACTTCATATCATAAAAGACAACTTTCATGTGAATCCAGATTATACAGTAACAATAATTTACATGAAAAAAATTATAGACTTTAGAAAAGGTGTCATAGCTAAAGTGTCAGCCTTATTATACGACGCATGTTCACCCTGGATAGCCCTGGATAGGAGCGAAGGAATGGAATGGATGAAATTTCAAAATCTTTACAAATTTTGGATACTTTAAGGAAATTTTCCTTGCAAACTATGTTATATCTCGAAATAGAAATTTCAAATTTTAGTAATTATGCCATGGACCAGTTACATTTAGGAGAATGGAACCTGTGCAAACATCGATGAGATAACAACATCAAAATATGTAGAAGCATTTTCCTACTTTTTAAGAAAAAGTATCTAATTCTTGTTTGGAAATAGTAGGCTCTCTTGATGTTCGATCTCTACTCTTTGTAATTTTCTATGTGGGTTTTGAAATGGAATGAACATGTGCCTTTGTTGGGGAACTACCTCTAAGATATGAAGGCACTAGTATGTTTGAAAAGGAATAAGATGAAGGACTATAAGAAACATCGAAGATTGGATGATCAAAATTACTTCTCATTCCACACTTACACATACCATATTGGTTGTAATAGGTGCTTTCCTTGGGTCATATATTGCCCAAGGCTATTTAATATTTTCAACATAAAATAATTAGGCTTTAGTTAGTGTTTCTTGTGTAGGACCATTTTGATCAAACGACTGAACAAAATCAACAAAATCATTAGGTGGATCACATCATAAATAGCCCAAGTTTTCTACAAATTATTTTTTTCCTTTTTTTTTTATGAATGGAGAAGGTCCATGTATGGCATAAGAAAATTCCAGAGACTCTAAAACAATTGATAGAGCATCTTTATATTTGGGTTATTATACCTTATGTAACATCTTTATCTGAGATTTTTTATTAATTGAAGTGTCACTCATGGCATCACTTCTACCCATACACATCTTTTTTGCCTGAGCTCACAAGAATTAAATATTACATGATACCTAATTTTCGTAGACTTTTTCTCTCACTTTTACTTTCTTCTTTTTACTGATTTTCTTAAAGCCTTTTTCACATTTTTAGGGATCAAAGGGTTTTTTTCTCATGGATATTGGACTAGGCCGTCATAGTGCTCACTACAAACATTCCCTGTAGCACCTTCAGAATCATAGTCATGGTCCGAAATGTTACATTGTTTCTATATATCCAACCCTTAAGTGTGTCTAAATACTTTGTTTCTATCAATTAGTGAATTTTACATTTTTTATTTTCAATCGGTTTAACCTCAAAAAGGCTTAATTTTATATAATATCAAAAATCAAACCAAAACCGTGCCATTATAAGTATAGGCTATCTTTTAGACAATTCCATAAACTATAAAATAATATATAAAAAATAGGCATATGCCCATTTTTTCTAGAAAAGTGCATTACTGAGTGCATGTATTAAGGATATGATTGTAAGAGACAATACTAGCGGCTTTTTGTGTCTCATATACCAATATTACGGAATTCCATGCTTAATTATATGTATATGATGAATGGAACAAATGGCCCTAAGAGGTCATGTAGAGGCTCACAGAGAGTTGTTATAATTATTGAAATGAATGATTATTATTTGCAAAACCCCAGACCTGAAAGGAGCTTCTATCCAAAGTTTATCACAAAGGAAAAAATCACAATTCAGGGAGGAGCCACGACACAAAGTGCGTCCAACCACTGCAAACGAACCACAATTCCAAGAGCTTCCTTGAGTTACCACCGAAGCCACCCAGAAGCTAGAGGGAGCCACGAGTCACCATTCTAAGAAGTGTCATAAATCATGAGCCTAAGACACTAAGAAATGATGCCTAGCATGCAACGTGGTATAGAGTCACCCTTGCATTTAACCACCAGCCTAAAACCATTGAGAAGAATGTTGAAGTATTTTGAAACCAACAATCCTAGGACATGAAACATATTTTCCCATGAAATTTGGGTTGCATTTAGTAGAGGCCAATTCCTGTTGATAGTAACTTAATGGTTGTATGTGGGTGGCCGCTCATTCAAGAGGGAGAGTGGTCGAAGGAAAAATGCATGCTGGGAACCAAAAAACCACACCATGCATCAAAATTTCATAAGCCTAATAAATTCACCAAGAAATTCACAATAGACAAAGAATGGGTGATATAGTTTACACATACAACAAATGAGATGGAAAATCTAGAGCCTTCAAATTGTGATGAAACAAAGGATTCCTTGAAAATACCAAACAAGAATGGTAAAGCATGGGGATATTCTAGGCTTCAAATCCATATTATAATCAAATTAGGTGGGGGTGTCCAAGTGCGAAACCCTTGGTAAGGAAGATGCCCTAATACTGAGAATACTAGAAGAAAGTTAGAAGTAGTCCAATTACATATTATGATGAAAGAATGACCATTAGAGGCATGACTAACCGAAAATAACATGGAAAATATCATCTTTCTCTTTGACTAATGTTCCTTAAGAAATAGTATATATGACAAAAATAAGCTGGAGGGAGGACATTGACTGACATTCAGACATTGGCTCACATTCACACCACCCTCATTCGACATTGCAAGGAACCACTAAAAATCATAATAAAGAGCCGTAATTTTTTGTGAGGTAAATAAGATGTGGAGTACAATGAGTAAGTCCCTCGTGGTGTGGGCATATTTTCAAGGTGAATTTGAGCATGTTCCAAGTGGCTACTTGTCCATTTTGTCCTAGATCACTTGCCTAAAATCGTCAAAGTTATGCACCTAGCATGTGGAAATAATAATAATAATAATAATTCATGATAAAATGAATTAATATATAAGTTAAAAAACATGTAACAAGATTCTTAACCATAGATATTCACCACCACTTTATCATGGAGATTCTTAATTTTTAAATGTAGCCTTTTTTACAATACCACATCTTATCAATATCACATGCTAAAAAAAATCATTTCTGGATTATATGACATTTTTTAAAATTAATGAAATATAATTAAAAGGGAAGAAAAAACATTATTACTTTGGAAATAAATATGAAATTTTGATTTGTGTATACTATTAAGAATATTCTAGAAGTTAAATCCCTACTCTCAACCAAAAATTATGGAAGGCATATTCCAAAAGGCCTTGTGTAACCAAACCACAATTTCACCAAACAATGAATTTCTCTCTAGAATCAAATGAAAACTTATTCAACAAATCTTCTGTTGGGAGTGTTCAAATATTTGTTTGGATTGCGAAAATAGATTCAACATCATCAAAAACACCTCTGGCACTCAAAATTCTGAAGCTCAACAATGATAACCTAGATTTTCGAAAGTTTTTGCAAAATTTTCTCAAAATCATATTAGAAATTCTATTATTTTCCAAACTAAATTGTGACCTATTTAGACTATATTGTTTATAAAATAGAAATTCCCAATAACTAAAGATAAATGTAAATTTCTAATAGCATTTTCGATAACACAACAAAATATCGATTTTAATTATTGGTAAGGCATAATCTTATGTGATTGGACTCCCGTAAAAATTCATTGTAATAAAAATTGCTTCACGTTGTTGTGTTGTTCTGCACATATTGAACTGTAATTCATCCATGTGTATAATGATAATAAATAAGAAATAACAATGTAATTTAAGTTATGCGTTTAAACATTATTGACTCCATTAACATAGCACTAAATTAAAGCTTGGGATTGAATTACAAGGGATTGGCCATTTTTTTAATAACATTTGAAATATATATATTTCTTAATTAGGGTTCAATTATCTTGATGACAATTTATTTTTCTAATACACATGTAACTTATATTATATATATATATATATATATATATTAAATAAGAATAGTATGTAATGAAAAGGAGTGCCCAACATTGAAGATCTAACATTTGTAGGTAGCAATGGTCAAGTAGACTGCAATTTTGAGACCATCGCTCTTATTTTAAATTAATGTTAATTGTATAAAAATGGAGAATTTAACATTAACTCAAAGTGTTGGTTGTGTTAGTTACTTCATTCCCACTAACTTTCAATATTATATATATTATATTTTTTAGTTTTGTAAATTAAGTGTAATTTTAATTAATATTAATCATCGTCATTATAATAAAATTTATTACAATATTTTTATATATTAATAATATTGTATAAATTAAAAAAAATCACATAAATACTGAAAATTGAAAGATAAACATTAAGTCGTTTACCGACTCTTTTCCAATATTTTTAGCTATTTAATTTTAAAAGCTCACTTCCAAGTATTTTCAACTATTTCATTTAAAAAGATTCATTAAAAAATTATTTAATCGCACTAGTATTATAAAAATATACACAACAATGGAAAAAAACACCACAAACCTTACAACTAATGCAACCATGTTGAGGCATTTAGAATGGTGTTGGCTAGGAAAAAGCAAAGGCCATCCTAAACTGATTGCCATGTAGAGAAATGACGATCGTAATTAAGTTGAGCTTTCCTGCAAAACTTCCTAGTCTACCTTTCATTTATCGAAATCCTTCAATTGTTGGCTTAGGTGCTCCAATACTCCTGTTGTAGTGGCTACAACCGCCCTCCAAAATTTTACCTCAACTTTGTTTGGGAGCCTCCCTATCGACCATCCTCAACAACATCTCTTACACTGTCAAGCACATCACCTTCAGTTGTTTCATAGAGTCTTTTTGGCATATGAATGAAAGTTTGTTCCACCCCCTTCACAAGCTTCTTTTCAAACTTAGTGCCAGTTGTTAGTTGAGCAACTCCCTCTGGGAATTGTGCAATTCTAGAGGGGAACCAACCTTTCTTCCATAAATTGCACAAACCTAGCTTGGCACCTAGCTAGGCTCCAGAATTGCGTAATTCTTCCTGACAGTCTTCCTCTAAAAAATTATGCAATTCATCCTAGGAGAGTTGCTCAGCTTAGAAATTGCAGAATTTTAGGCAGTAGTCAACTACTGCTCCCATAAATTGCATAATCCCTCTGCGATGGCTATCGCAGCAGCTAGAAAAAAATGTGCAAATCCAGGAAGATAGCCTGCTTGGCTTAGAATAGCGCAATATAGTAAGACAGGCTTCGTTGAGAAAATTATGAGCTCTGACCTAGGACATCTGCTTAGCTCAGAAATCTCAAGGTACAGTTAGATAGGCTTCCTTCAGACAATTGTGAGGTCTAGCCCAGGAGAGTTGCTTATCCTAGAAATTTCACAATCCTGGGAGATAGTCATCTGTTCCTCTCAGAAATTGTGTAATCCCTCTGGGACAACCATCTCTCCTTAGCCAGGAAACTGCATAGATTTTCATCCTAGACTCTCAGACCGATGCATGTGTCTTCAGGTTGACCGGTTCCCTTAGGGATCGAGAAAAATTATTTTCATACATGGAATGCTTCTTCCAAGGATGCATGCAAAGGGATCCCTTGATTCAGGGATCTATTTTTAGCATCTGGAGGTTACATGGAAGGATCATTTCTGAAACCTCCCATCAAGTGTCGATTTTCCTAGATTTGTGGCATATGCGTCACAACCTTGATTTTATCAAAATTCATTAAATTGACGTTGCAGATCTCATTCCTCACATCGAACTTGTGGCTCTAACATCCCACATTTCATCTACGAGTCGTTGGCACATTAAACTCAGTTGTTTTTGGGTAAGCTTGCTTTCCATATCTCGCGCTATGTTTTTGTTGCTTTTTGTGTTTTGCTTCTTGTGAGTGTTGTATGCTTGATTTCAGTGAGTGCTTGCTATTGTGTTGATGTATGTTAGCTTGTAGAAACACTGTTTCAGTTTTCATTCACATCTCACTTTTGTCACATGCATGACACTATTTTTGCACGAATGGTCGTTGTTGTGAAAAATCACTTCACACACATGCATGCTTTCCCATTTATTGAATCCTACACTTATTGTTTGCATCTATGATCATTCACTCTTGTTTGCACTCATCTCATCATGCATTTAGACTTCTCATGTTGTAGTCACCATTTAGTCGGCCTAGGCTGCCTTGGCTCGGATCGTGCCTTGCCTAGCTAGCACTGCACATTTCCGGAAGTGAAGGCTCTTCCTTCCCTCTAGAAATTGCACAAGTCTAGTCTAGCACTAAGCTCTAGGCTTGCATTGCGTAATTCTTGGAGGTAGTGTTCTACTAGCCCCTGAAACTATGCAATGTAGTTTTCTGGTTGCATGTCACTGTTCACTGAAATTGTGCATTACACGGTTTTATTCCTCAGTAGGCAAGGATGGACTATGCATTGTACTGTTCCAGTAGTTATTTAGCCTCATGATAGCCCAAACAATGCCTTGCATAATTTTGGCAGTTAGTCTCCCGACCTCCAAGCGGAAATTATGCAACCTTCACGATCAATGACACAGTTATGTTGGAAGTCTGTCCTGAAGTTTTTTTTGTGTTTCAACTGAAAGATTACTTGACATGAGTGTTACTATGTCTTTAGGCATCACAGACATTTGTCTGTCTCTTAACAGCACAAGTACAATGGCCTTTAGGAGAGCAAAGACAAAGGACATTGTTATGAGAACAATGGAGTTTGCAGCCAAGCAAGTGTATATGAGCTTGCCTACCCATGAAGACATCAAGTTGTTAGTAGATAAGGACATCAAGATAAGATGGCAGCACACCTGCATGTGGCGAGTGCAAGAGAAAGGCTGTTGACAACATAAAGGTGAAGCAAAGATGAAAGTTCCACGTAGACCCACTCATGATGAAAGAAGCTTTTGAGATTGGGGCTATGAGGTGACGGTGTGACAAGGCGATTTCACGAGGGTAGAGAAAGGAATAGAGAAAGAGTTTTAGGCGTTGAAGCAACAACTCGAGGAAGAAGATAAGTTGCATAGATGAGAGAATGATTTGTAGTAGGAATAAGTATAGTGGGGGGCACAACATGCACAAACGGATGAAATTTCATCGAGATAAGCTATAGATATATCCCAGTAGTTGGCACAGAGCAGACAAGGTAAGAAGTGTTGTTGATTGCATGTAAGGGAATTCAAAAGCATGCATGTCATTATGTGCATGCATTCAATCCCACCCGTTTGGCACACTCACCGAGGCGAATACAAGAAGCAAGTCCAACTGGATTTGAACATGTGCTTCGACAGCTTGATCTACATGGTCACCAACACACACTTGGAGATCAACGGAGAAAATATGCATCAGTAAGTTGTTGGTCCAATCACATTCAAGACGATGATGTGCATGCTATCAAACAAGTTGGAAAGAGGGGCCATACCAGTGTACCTGGATGAAACAGAGGCAATAGTTTGTTTCCTTTAGGATGTCACCATTATGCACACAGAAACCATCACGGATGACCAAGCTTGGCATTAATTCGCCACCATCGACCATCATAAGGATGTCAATGAGCTGGTCTCACCACAATGGTCTGAGTGGTAGTGATGTCTTGCATGGCTTACTTAAGCCATTTTTCCTCACATGGGTATATGTGCAGATTGTATGTAATTTCTCATCAAGTGAAAGTTCAAGTGTCGATAGTTGAATGTAACAGTCATAGAGTAGTTGAAGAGTCATTAGGGTGGATGAACGGTCACAAAGGGGGATGTTAGGGGTCACCTCGCCCTTTGCTATAAATAGTCCCTCATAACTCATTGTATAGTTTGTTGGTCACCGAAGCTTCCAATAGGAGTATCTTAGAGAAAGCCTGGATAGTATTGTAATAAGCCTTGGCTTCTCTACTGCACAAAGCTAGTATATATCTTTGGAGGAGAAGGCGGCAGTGACTATAACATTCCGTTGTCAGAACTAGTGGTTGGTCATGGATGTATTGTATGGCTAGAACTTACACTTCTTAATATAACAAATCCAACATGTTTCATGCATATTTTGTATTATATTTCAGTGATTTGTTTAGTCTAAATGATATGTGCAGATGTTTTCTTACACATGAATGTGTAGCAGTTTTCTGTATACGTATGTACGAATCTTACTTAAATGTATTGTTGGTTTAACCATGACTTTGGATTGCTAGCTAACTTTCCTTCCATGTTGTGATGCATATTTTCTCTTTGGTTCCCTTCTTAACTCCCTGCTATCACAGGTTTCCAAGGCGAACTCACCTCACCCTCTGTGTGTTAGAATCACTCATGCACCTTGCTTGACTTACATGCCTCTACGTGAAACCGTGGTCAAGGTGATACCATGTGATCTGCTGGGACTCCTACACAAAACAGTTTGAGGCGAAATTGGGACATCTTACAGGGGAGATCCCATGACATGCTGGCGTGTGCACCACCATCAACATTTGTAGTGATAGAAGGAGGGCCAGATGACAAGTTGAGCCCTCATCATTTTTTTTTGAGTCTTTGCATGTCTATCATGGAGTTTGTTATAGTTCATCCTCTGAAATGTTTGTCCAATAGACATATCTTTCACATTGAGAGGGAGTCCTCGGATCATTTGTCACGAATCATGTATGATGTTGAAGGTAAACTAGCTTTGCCTGAGCACTTAGATGACTTCCATGCACTCATGAGGGGCATGGAATATTTTAATGAGACAGAGGTCTTTTTGCTGCTCACGCACAAACTTAGCGACCACCTGCCGCAATGGTGTGGCACACTACCTCATAACTCTGTGCATGCATTCAATCAATTAAGTGATCTAATCAAATTTGTTTTCCACCATTTTGATCCTGAAGTACTTGATAAATTTTTTGAGATCAATGGAAGCCCCCCCACGAATCACCTGTGGAGTTTCAGAGTGCTTCCGTCTATTCATGTTTGAAACCCCGAAATGTTACATGACATTTTGTTATCTCATAGATAAATTTGAATATTTCCTTATCAAATTTGTCAATCCCAAGAAGAAGTTCAAGGTCAAACCCCACTCAACATCAGTGATGGATTTGCACAATCAAGGATGAACACGATCGCTATCAAAAGTGATTGTCCTCCATCCCCTCATCAAATAGCTCCACCACCGCAGAGTGATCTAAGACAACATGTACACACATTTGTTGAACCGTCATGTCTTCCCGAAATCGTTCCTTCCAATTTTTGTGTAGACTTGGTTGGGAATCCCATGGGTTATCACATGTATTTCATACCTCAACCTCCGTCCTCATATTATGATCATTCTCCGGATTTCACTGTCTTGTCTTCTTCCTTTCTAGACTCTATACATATTTTGAACATTGATCAATCTATCGACGGAGTTGGTGTTGCGTAACAAACATGTGATGGCATTCATGAAGAGTGTGAGTGGGAGCTTGAGCATCCACCGGCAACAGAGGACCATCCCTGTCTGTCCATACCTCCTTCATTTTTTCTTGACCTCCTTAGTGACCTTACAATCCTAGATTTTTCATGTGTATATCCATCCATGAAAGCACCCATTGTTGATCATTCAGAGGACACATCGGGTGTTAGTCCATCATATGACAATGGAGAGGATAAGCTATTCATTGATAATCCACTTGACTTTTCATCTATATTTTCTAGAAACACAGAGGATGAGCATTCTCTCTTCTCATCCACCCCTTTGTGCAATTCATCGAATCATGAGGATGCTGCCCCACATCATGAATTTTCTAAGCTTGGTTGTCATGATCTCTTTACCTCATCATCTAGTCATGATGTTGATTCACTCATTGTTAATCCATCTAAGCCACTGATTTATGGTCATCCATATGTCAACAAAGTCAAAACTCCCCAGGGCGTTGAGGCGCTTTAGGTCGAGCTGATGGTTATGTCAGGTCCTTGGTGTCCAAAGGTTGGCTTCATTTCTGATCAAGAAATTATTAAAACACCGAAGGCTCCTCATCGCTCATCGGTATGCACTCAAGAATAATCCAACACTCAGATTTCATTTCCTAGACTTGAACGGCATGATCCCATCGCTCATGCATTAGAGGAATCTTACTTAGCAAGCACGCTTGCACAACATAAGTGGCCTACCTTCCTCACGTGTGCTTGCATGCCACAGTCAAGATTATCTATGTTCTCAACATCTACGTGTAGTGAGACACAACATCATGGTATGTCCACAGACTGTAGGTCATGCACTTCCACTCTTTTTTGTTCTGTGGATGCATTTAAGCTTGGAGTGTGTCTGTCTTCATTGTTGTATCTTTCACATATGTTGCTTCGTACACCTGTGTTGTTCACAAACCATACCTTCACCAACATGGGTTAACCAATGTGCTGGTCACTGCATTGGAAGTTTAACTTCTTGTGAGATGACCCATGCACTGTTAGCTTAGGAGTAGGAGTAGTGTTTTATTTTTAAGTTGTTTGATTTCATGCATGTTTGCTTTTCATTTTGTTTGTTTTCTTTCTTGTTTGTTTGCTCATTCACTTTGCTTATGCATTTGCTTCTGCTTCTTTCTTTGCATTTTATTTTGTTTCCATGTTTTCTTTCGTAGGTGAGTTTCACATGGACCGTGTGCAACTCTTGAAACAAGCCTGGGTAAAGTACAAGATGACTTGTACATCTATCAACATTTGGTTACCTATTGTCCACTCTCTTATGAAGAACTTGCTACTTTCAGTCCATGATACATAAATGGAAAATATGTATTGTTCGAAGTGAACCTTGGTGAAAACAAAGTGCTTGTGCGCTAACTAGCATCACCTACTCTAATCGATTGTTTATGGGTTAATCCTTGTCAGCTCAGACAAGCAGAGTAAGGTGACTTGGAACCATAACAATCATGTTAGAGGTATATGTAAACTACTTCTCTGAAGGAAAAACCTCTTTTGCTCTAAATAATTTGGGATCCCTCTTCTGCCTATGAAATGAATAAGTGTTATGTGCAGCTATGAAAAGTAAAAAATTTCAAAAATGAAAAATGAATAAGGGGAAATAAGAGAAAGGCTTCCTGCACATAGAGGTGATGCAAATAACTCCACCAGTGTACTGACTAGGCTCGCTGGTAGCAAGGTGATGCTTGTGTTTATGCATGACTCTGCCAGGGTACTGTCCAGGCCTACTGGCAGTAGAGAAACACCAAAGATGAAACTAAAACTATGATGACTGTACTCCTTGTGCACAAATATACCCCTCATCCCAAATTGACAAAAATGTGTTGGATTGGCTTGGATTGTGTGTCAACTGACCAAGAGCTTCACAAATGCTACATCTTATAATCAAGCAAGTGTGGAAACCAAGACGAACAAAGAACTAAAAAATACTTCCAGAGGTGTTAGACTTGATTTTCATGAACAAGGTCCTTTTAGAGAGCTAGAGTTCTACCAGTGTGTCTCCAAGTGGTGTAGCGGCTACAACCACCCTCCAAAATTTTTCCTTAGCTTCGTTTTGGAACCTCCCTACCGACCATCCTTAGTAGCATGTATTGCATTGTCAAGCACACCAACTTCATCTATTTCATAGAGTCTTGTTAGCCTGTGCATGCAAGCTTGTTCCACCCCCTTCATAGGCTACTTTCTGAAGTTAGTGTCAGTTGCTCATTGAGCAGCTCCCTCTGGGAATTGTGCAATTCTCGACGGAAAAATACCTTCCCTCCAGAAATTGCGTAAACCAAGTTGGACACCAATCTAGAATCCATAATTGTGCAATTCTTCCTGATAGTATTCCTCTAAAAAATTGTGCAATTCAACCCAGGAGAGTTGCTCAACCTAGAAATTCCACAATTCTGGGTAGCAGTCACCTACTGCTCCCATAAATTGCATAATCCCTCTAAGACAACTAGCCCAGAAGCTAACAGAAATTTCACAAATCTAGCTAGATAGCTTCCTCGACTCAGAATATGCACAATACATCTTGATAGGATTCCTTGAGAAAATTGCGAGGTCTGACCCATGACATTTGCTCAGCTTAGAAATTGCGAGATATAGTCAGACATGCTTGCTTGAGAAAATTGTGAGGTCTAGCCCAGGACAGATACTTAGCCCAAAAATCGTGTAATACTGGGAGACATTCAGTTGTTCCTTTTATAAATTTCACAATCCCTTTGGGACAACCATCTCTCCTCAGCCTAAAAACTGCACAGATTTTCAT
Source organism: Pinus taeda (assembly GCA_000404065.3). Classification (NCBI taxonomy): domain Eukaryota; kingdom Viridiplantae; phylum Streptophyta; class Pinopsida; order Pinales; family Pinaceae; genus Pinus; species Pinus taeda. Next base: position 13,830 of record APFE030325452.1, read on the forward strand.
CCCAAGCTTGCAGACTAATGCATCTGCTTTCAGATTGACCAGTTCCCCCTAGATTAAGCAAAATTGATTTGCATGCATGGACTACTTCTCCCAACGTAGCATGCAAAGGCATCCCTGATTGAGGGATCTATCTTTACCAGCTAGAGGTTACATGCAAGGATCATTTTAGAAACCTCCCGCCAAGTGTTGCTTTTCCTAGATTTATGGCATGCACGTTGTTATCACTCCAAAATTTCTCTAGATTTGTTATGAAAGAAATGATAGAGGTAACCACAAACCTACTTTGGAGATTAGGATCTAGCCTTCCTAATGCTTAGAGAGGGCTCTCTCTTTATGATTTAATCGTTTTTAGTTAATTAATTTAGGCTAGTTATGATTGTACTTGGGTTTTGATTTTGATTTGGTGGTGGGATCAACGACTTAGATGGATAGAGGGATGTATTTTAACATTGGGCTATGTGCTCAGGTTTCAAGAAAATATGACTAGATCAAGTTCTAAAGATAGTGTTTACAGGGCAAGGTAGTTGAGTAAATTTAAATCTTAAGGCCAGATGGTAAAGTGGTTTCCAGTTGGATCCAAGGATCAATGAAGGGCTCATTATACCAGATAATGAGTGAAATCATAGGGGCCAATCAAAACTAGGGAGAAAAAAAGGATTCCCTAATCTGGATATCAGAAGAAAACATTAAAATGATTAACTGTTCAAGGTAGAGTGTACTTAAACAAATTCTGTAATATAATTCTAGTTAAGTCATTCAATTTATATAACATGCAAGTTTGTGAAATACATAAGAGAATAAAATTTTGACAAAAGAAAATACTTCACTGAAGTAGCTCAACACATGAATCCTGTAATGCAATCTCTTTATTACTCAGTCTAGTTCACTGACTTGAAAAATTGGTAGAATGAACCCTCACGTTATAGATCAATGCAACTATAGAAATGTCTGCAATCCACCCTTTATACTTCAAAATTTGAAGTATTTATACAAAATTTACAAACTATTAACAATAAATGATGTCTCTAATAGACAGGACATTTTTAGAATATATATGAACTAAAAAGCTCTAACTGTTGCAGATTAATAGTTCTAGTAGAATGTGTTGTGCAAATGTTGTTGCTGTGGAAGTGGGACTAGGTAGGATGTGGACCCAAATTTGTGGTTGTGCTAACAGATGAACTAGAAGATGAAGATGTATCTCTCTTTTTCTTGTAATTCACTCAACTGCCTATTATCCTTTGAATTGTTAATCTGAGACTTCCCTCACTAATGGATGATCCTATGACTGCCCTGTTGTTTTATCATCCATTAGTGTCACAAAATAGTTTGGAATATATATATATATATATATATGTGTGTGTGTGTGTGTGTGTGTGTGTGTGTGTATAATATTTCGAAAATATTTTAAATGAAATTTATAATTAAATTTCTAAAAAAGCATGTGTTGTTTCCAATCCGTAGTTTTGTCCTCTTTCCATGAATTCACAAAACCATCATGAATGGTATCTTTGCTCTCACATTAATTTCATGTGAATTTTTCCCTTTTATTTTCTCTAATAAATTCACGGCATACATGAATTTGATTTCATGCATCGCTGTAAAACCATTTTACCTTTGAATCTCATTACACAACCTTAGTCTCATATTGTCTGTAGCTATGTAATTTTACCTCAAGTATGGTTTCACCCGTAGCTCTGAAATATTACCGCATTCTCATATCTCTATATTTCACTTGAACTTAATCCACCCTATATTCTTGTAACATTTATAAGATTTAAAACCAAAACAATTAATGGATTCTTTCATCGAGTGGTAGGTGGTATTTTTTCAGAGGACGCGATATAACGTGGGGCTACCATGTAGTAAAAAGATGGGTTTGGAAAACCACTAATCTCGTGTTCTTTTTGAGTGTTAAGTGTTGGATGAGTTGAGCGTATGATATGGAATTTTAACCATTCATTTGTTTTTATGAATCTGGAGGCAAATAAAAATGAACAGGGTTTAAGGGGTTTAATTCTTAGTGCAGGCTGGGCCATTGGTTGACTTTGTAGGGGGAAGAGGTAGTATAGGCTAGTGGGGAGAAATTAATATAAAGTCCAAAACTTTATATTAATAGGGTTTGGTGAAGTAAGGGGTAAAAAGAGGTATTATATATTATATATATATATATAATATATATATAATATATATATATTATATATAGATATATATTATAGATATAGATATAGATATAGATATAGATATATATATATATATATTATATATAATATAATATATATATATATATATATTTATATATATATATATATATATATTTTCCTCTTTTACTTTCTGAGATTTATCTATTTTTTAACCATTATTTCCTGTGTGTAAATGATTTCTCCTTGCTTTGTGATAATTGTCTTTTCCTTCTGAATAAAGCCTTTGAATACATTTCCTTACGAATCTTTGAGTAAACAGATTTTGGAACTAGTATCAAAATTGTTTGTCCAAGCTCCTATTTTGCTAATCACCTGCATAATAAAACAATTATGAATAAAGAATATGTCTGCGGGGAAGGAAATCAATGGCTTTATTGAACTGAGATGTCTGTGGACAGAGTTCAGACTATGGATGGCGCAATTCTATTTGGAAAAGGCTTTTCATTTCTTCATTTTAAACAGAGGTAGGGGAATGGCAGAATCCCTTTTTGTGGAAACTATGTAATTTTTTACATTGTGCATGGGTAGATTAGCAGTATTGCAAAGCAATGGAAGATAAGGATTCTAGGGATACACAGTGTAACAGTCGGAGGAGGCTTTCGGGCAAGAGGTGACAGCTGGAGGTCAGTCTTCTGAGGGGTTGTCATGGAATGGGAGGTATTTTTGTGGTATATCGCACCGCTTTTGAGTGGAGGGTGGTATTTTTTGAGAGCACGTGATATAACATGGGGCTTCCACATAGAAAAAGGGTGCTTCGAAAAAACTATGAATCTCGTGTGCTTTTGGGATTTTAATTGTCAGATGATGGGAGTGTGCAATATGTATATGGGCTGTTGGAGCGGGAGGTGCAATATCAAAGGGTTATCGTGCGGTGGAGTTGTAAGGGCTGATTCAGGGTGTGGTTGGCGGGGCTCGATATATTATTGAAACTTAGGATAAGGGGTTTTAGTGGGTTTTAAGGGAAAATGGAAACTAATAAGGGGGGAATAGTAAAATGAAAGGGTGATTTTTAAGGGAAATATGTTAGAATAAGGGAAAATGATGAGGGCAGGGATTTTTTGAATTAGGAAGCAGAAACTAGTAAGATATTAGTGATAAGAAACAAACTAACTGTTGTTTTCCATACCTTGTGCAAACTTCTTCTACCTACCCATTATTTACCCTAACATTTCTTCTTCATTTATTAGGTGCATTTGAACTTGTTGACCCTCTTATTTTTCGTTGATAAGCAAACTATCTAACTCTAATGTTATAATGTCCAATGGCCCATATTAAATGGATGAGCACATTTATTCTCTACCTAACTAATGATATGCTACGATTTATTCTCTATATTTATTCACATTTATTTTTCTTCATTTATTGGGTGCATTTGAGCTTGTTGACCCTCTTATTTTTCGTTGATAAGCAAACTATCTAATTCTAATCTTATAATGTCTAATGGCCCAGATTAAATGAATGAGCACATTTATTCTCTACCTAACTAATGATCTGCTAAGATTAGATGGTTTAGTCAGATCTTTATTCACTATCTATCAGCATGAAATTTAAAGCATGAATGAATCAATATTAAACTATTTGATCATCATGGATTGTGGCATTTCACAAGCTGCACACAATCTTATTTGCAAAAGGAAAACTAAGAGGAGTGGCGTTTGAATGTGCATACTTTCATGATCTATTTTTATCTCCTTTTGGCGGGGTTCATATTTAATATTCTTTTTTGATCTTTGTTTCCTTTTGTCCTTTGTTTATTCTTTTAGGACATACCCTCTTTACATTTTTTAATATGATAAAACATTTTCCGAAAAGAAAAGGTATCTACAATATTACAATATTTAACATAGTCAATTCAAAATTATGATCCCTATTATTATAGGAACCTAACAATGGCCCACTTGGGGATGGCATCTCCTTGTGAGATGTCAAGAACATCGTTGACTAGTGGCCTAATCCATTGGGCAGATCCCAAGCCTGCACATGATTTGTTGTATAATCTCTGTGACTGAAAATCCTAAATTGAAATCCTAACCTTTTCTACAAATTGAAATCTAGCACATGCTCCACTGAAATTTGATTTGAAATAAACTTGCTGCTAAAAAACTAAATTTAATCAAATTGAAATCCTACCTACTTACTCTAATTAGTTATCCGACTGCTGGTTAGGTGAAATGAAACAACCAATGCAGCTATTCAAGCATGATATGCATTGGTGGATTTTGCTACATTAACTTGTTTGTGATCAAAACTGAGATTCTAAAACCCAATATAAATTTGTCAACGAATGAAAAGATAAGGAAATACTTGATTTTCGTTGCTTACTCTAGGAACTTTTCAAAAGGATCTTCCAAAATATATACACTATTTTTCAATTGATTTAAGCAAATGTACATCTGTTCTTGATGGCCTCTATGCCATGAAACTGAAATTCCATTTTCATCCTTATCGCCCTGCAGATTTTTAGACAAGAATTGTGATGATATTTCTATTGATAGAAATGTTTGACTGATGAAACATTTATCATCTTGATCCTGAATCTCATAGTTAGTTAATTGAGAAAATTTTTGATTGCATCCATTATCTAATATATCAGCTATTGGATGATAAAAAGCTTGGAAGGATTGATGCAACTTATCGCATATAGGTTTGAGTGGAACTTCATAGATTTCTACAAGCTACTCATCCTTTTATTTAAATATTTTATACGACATTTCCTTTAAAAACTAAAATGATTCAAAACATAGTGGTATAGTACTTTCTTGTGGGATTAGGTTTTTCAATGAAATTTGATAACTGTAGTTGTGAAACTGAAGAATCTTGATCAAGAGTTTTATTGTCTTCTTTGTTATCAATAACAATACCAAAAGATGATGGTGGAGGAGAGCACAACTAGGGTTTTGAGCAATGGAACTAGGTGGAGATAGGAACAAGACGGCCTATAGGTGGAGGCCACGAGGCCTAGACAACGACAAGGTCACTTACGGAAGGCAGCGGGCTAGAAGCAGCTTAGGTAAAGGCGTCAGAGTAGAGTCCAGAATTGACGACAGTAGGGTTAGGTCAGTGGTCAAGCTCTAGGACGCATCCGAGGGAATCACATGCGTGGGATAAGAAGGAAACAATGGACATGAAAACTGGGTCGGTAAAACAATTTTCAATTTTAATTGTGCTGAGACAACAACTTGCAATCAGAGGGAACAAATGAAGTTTGATTATCAGAGGAATTTATGGCTAGTGGTTACCTAGACACATTCTACCTTCCCAAGGAGCAGCCGGCAAGAGGATGGATTTCCTTAATGACAACATTGAGCTGGTCCCCGAACCTGGATATATCCTGTCGGTCTGGGGCTTGGAAATCACAAAACAAAACATAAAATGATACATTCATCCAACTGGAAGTCTAGGGCAAGAACCACACAGACTCGGAGGAGGTTTGGAATAGGAAGGTTACATCGGGGCAACTAGAAGGTAATTTTGGTCTACCCTTTCAAAGAAACTGGAAGGATTTCTCTCGCATTCAAGAGAATCAGACTCAGAGTGACTTGGGAGGAGAAGCGAGAAAAAACCCATCGGTAAGATCACCAAAAACCCTTCCTCACAGTCGATTTTTCTTAGGATGGTTAGAATATGTGGTAATCAGTTGTGGATTAAGGTTAGGGATTGCAGAAGGGCTTAGTGTAGCACTGAAATTGGGGAAGGAAATACAAGTTGAGAAAACCATAAAGCCCCATAGTCACAGGGAGTCGAAGCAAAAATTGTTGAGTGCAGGGCCAACATTCGCGGGGGCTATCAACCTTGAAAATGGACCAAGCAAAGGAACGTAAAGGAAGAAGTGATCGAGGTTAGAGGAGGAAGCTACACTTGGGGGGATCAAGGACATCAAAGAAAAGAGAGAAGTTGGAGGAGGGAACAAAGATGACATAACCCTCGTCGAGGAGGAGAGGAGATTGAACAAAACCTACTAAGAAGCAGCAGATGTGGAAACAACCACTCCGGGCAGGGAGGAAGGGATGCAGCAGACGAAAAAGGGGGAGAAGAGGAAAAAAAACCCAAGTTAATTAAAAGGAAAGAATTGGTTTCAGACCTAATTCTAGGGGAAAATGAATTAATAGATGAAGCTATGGAGGTTGCAGATCTAACATTGGTTGGAAAGGCAAGGGGGAAAAATTATTCAGCGAAATTCATCCAGGAATGGGCATGCCAACAATGGAAGGAGGGGTCGGACTTAGCCTTCTAGGTGTCGACACTTGCAAAGGGCTGGTTCATGGTCAAATTTTCCAAAAAAGAAGTAGTGAGCTAGGTACTGGAAAAGAACTAGACCTTCAGTAAGACACTGATCCTCTTCAAATGCTGGAATCCCCTTTTCGATGCCCAGAGGGAGAGCACTAACGAGCTACCGGTTTGGGTCCACCTCTCAGGGCTTCCACCTTTCCTTTGGTTCGAGACTATTTTCAGATCCATTGGGAACCATATTGGGAAGTATACGGAAGCAGACATGTCCTTCCTCCACACCAGAGACATGGGGATGACACGCATTCTAGTTAGTCTCACTCCTCGGATAGGCATGGCTGAAGAAATACAACAGTACTACAAAGAGTCGAAATGCCTTCAACAACTTGATTACAAACATCTGCCATTCCGATGCCGCAGATGTCATATATATGGGCATTTGGAAAAGGAATGCTCGATGGGCCATAGATGCAGAGGGAAGAAGAAGAAGGCTGGGTCAGAAGGGAAAGTTGTGGAACCTCCCAGATCCAGGCCCGAAGAGGATAGCAAGGACACTGATTTGATGGATCTTGAAATGGAGGGAAAGAAGAAGAATTCAGGTGAGGGATCTGAGTACCAGTAGCCAAATTCCCAGGATCAATAGCCTCCCTTCCAGTAAGAAGAGACGAAACCGATCCAGTACCCTCCAGCCCACGTGGAGAATTTCCAATCGACTGCCAAAGAGGGTATGGAACTTGCCCAAAATCTATCATCTTTATGTCATGAAATATTTCTAAATAAAAATGAATCTATGTCTAGCCCCTCCAGGCATCAGAACATGGTCACACCTTTGACTCACTCTCAAACCATGCAAATGGAAAGCACAATCACCTCCATTCCTAACTTAGATCTGAATCGTGACCATGGGCCTTCCACTTCCAAAGGCCTAAGTGAAGACTCCACCCCTGCCTCAATTCCATATAATATCTATCCCCGTGAGAAGAAACCACCTCCATGGGGATCCCTGGAGCCTGTAGGAGGCTTAGATATGCAATCTTCCCAGCTTGATGACAGGAAACCTAAAGGGAAAAATCTAACTTATCCAAGGCTCAGCTGAGAGCCAAGATAGACATTGTGGATGGAAGGCAGATGCCCATTTCAGGGGCCCTTAGAGCATCAAACCCCCTCCCAGAGGTTATCAAATGATCATCCTTTCCTGGAACTATAGAGCGTTAGCCAACAAACCCAAAAAGCTAGCCTTAAAAGAAGTAATCAGGATCTACATTTTGGATATAATTATCCTTCAAGAAACTCTGGGAGTTGGAGAAGAAGTCACAAAAACTTTATCTAAAATCCTGCGATCCTAGATTATCCAGGTTCTAGATGCAAAAGGTCACTCTAGGGGCCTCACTCTGGCCTTCAAACAAGAGAAGTTCAAATGTCTAAATTCTTGGGGGATGGATCAAGTCATTAGGACAGAAGTATACTCCCAATAAATCTACACCTTCCTGTTGATTGTTAACATCTATAGACCTTGCCAAGGGTGAGTCCACTTCTAGAAGAACCTCCTCTCCAAATCTTCATTGAATAGACCAAACCTGGTTATTGGTGGAGACATAAACTTCTCCATAGGCTCCTCAAAAACTTGGGGACTAGCTATCAAACTTCTTCACCAAACTCCTCAGAGATAATAAGCTTCTGGACATCAACTTACTAAAGAATATGTTGGGTTGTGTTATATTCTTTCCACATAGTTAACAGGGGGTTTGAGGGCTACCTGTAACCCCACTTTATGGGGTTTTTGGACCCTATGTTAGGTTGGGCGGACCCACCTATGGTTTTGTGCATGATTTTCGCACACGTTTTTTGGACGCGATGGTTTTCGGTCCATGGTTTTGGACGCGATGGTTTTTCGGTCCATGGTATTAGATGCTTCAGCATGTATAAATATGTATTG
>APFE030325455.1:0-12422 GCA_000404065.3 Pinus taeda
TTTGTTGAAGATTTCACTGACAATGTTGATGGAGTAGTATACTTTGCAGATCAGTCAAAAATCAAGCCATCAGGGCCTGGCACAATCAGGCTTAAACTGCCTAATCTTTCAGACTTTCTTCTGGATCATGTTCTATATCTCCCACAGCTCAAGAGAAACTTGTTGTCTTGGTCCACATCCGCCAGCAAGGTCACTCCATTCATATGTTTGATGGCAAGATTGAGGTCAGAAAAGCATCTGATCACTCACTTGTCATGAGGGGAATAGAAGAAGAAAGACTTCTCAAACTGCAAGGAACATCTGCTCATGCACAACATTTCTCATATATTTCTCATCATGAAGAAGGTACACTTCCATCAAGTTTATTATGGCATGCTAGATTTGGACATTTAAACTATGACAGTCTCCGCTTATTGAAGAAAAATGGTGTTGCTGGTTTGCATACAATTCCTAGAAAAGATTTGTGGGTTTTCCTCTCAAGTGGAGAGGTTTTGGCCTTGGATTGCAACCTATATCTTTTGTTCTTTTTCTTCTTGTTTTTGGTAGTTGTTTGATGATACACAAACATACTAATAATAATTGAAACTAATAAGTAAGATAAATACAAATACATCACAAGCAATTTTCAAATAAAGATAAATCACTCTAATCATTTCCCTTTAGATTTCTCAACATGGTATCAGAGCTATGGTTGTCTAAGGGCATCATGAATATCTCTACTACACTGAAGAAGTTTCTCAAGAAGTGTTCAAAGGTAGCAAGCCATCTCAAGGGAGGTACCAAGGAAGCATGGAATCTTCTATTTACTCCAAAAAATAAAGTGACCAAGACAAAGGATGAAGGACTCTTCTCAGCACTCACTATCACATTTCAAAATGAGAACATTTGGGTGATCGATAGTGGTGCATCAAGACACATGACTGGTCATCACAAGCAACTAAAGCCATTGTCAAAAGGAAAATCTTTGTACTCTGTAGAACTTGGAGATAATAAGGGCTACCCCGTAAGAGGAATTGGATCAACCTCAATAGAACTAGAGAATGAAGGCCATATTCATCTCAACAACATCCTATTTGTTCAAGGTTTTCATAATAATTTACTTAGAAGATAAAGGTGATAAAGTGGCTTTCGTTGATGGAAAGGTTGTAGTATGGAGTAGAAACCCAAGCATAGAAAATGATAGTGTTTGGCATTCATGAAGGAAGACTTTACAAGTTGATATCTCCTCCTGCTCAGGCGTTGGTTCACATTGAAATCAACCCATGTGAGATTTCGCATAGAAGATTTGGTCATCTCCATTTCAAAATCCTTCCAACTCTAAGTTCAACAGCAGATGGAATCCCTGAAGTAAAAGAAGATCATGAAGGAGTCTGCAAAGGATGTGCATTGGGTAAGAACACCAAGAGACCATTTGAAAGTAGTGCTTCATGGTCAAAAGAAATCTTGGATCTTATTCATTCTGATGTCTGTGGTCCTAATACTCCTCAATTACTTGGAAGACATCTATGTTGTGTCACATTTATAGATGATCATTCAAGGAAGAATTGGTTTTACTTAATGAAATCCAAGGATGAATTATTTACAAAATTTCAAGAATTCAAAGTTGAAGTAGAGAACCTTATAGAAAGAAGAATCAATATATTAAGATTTGATAATGGAGGAGAATATACATCCAAGGAAATCATAGCTTTCTGTAAGGAGTCTTGAATTAAGAGGGAGCTGATAGTCCCATATAATCCTGAACAAAATGGAGTTGCAGAATGAAAGAATTGATCCATTGAAGAAATTCTAAAAACGATGTTACATGATCAAGAATTTCCAAAATTTTTGTGGGGTGAGGCTACAAAGGCAGTTGTATACATACAAATCAAAGTCCCCACAAGTCACTAGAAAGCAGAGCTCCTAAAGAAGTATCCATTGGGAAGAAACCTACTGTATATCATCTCCGGATTTTTGGTTTTCCTGTCTATATTCATATACCTAAGGACAAAAGAAAGAAGTTGGATCCATCAGGCATGAGGGGAACATTTTTTGGCTATAGTAACTCCTCTGAGGCCTATAGGATCTACATAAAGGGAGGACACTGAATAGAAGTCAATCGAGATGTGATATTTGACGAAAGTATTGCATTCAAGAAATCAAAGGATCTCCCTATGGACTCTGATGATGAAGAACTTCCAGTATTTGAAGAAGTTATTAGGGAAGAAGAAGAATCAAATCATGAATATGAAGGTCCCAATGAACCTATACAACTTGTTATCCCTGGAAATAGAAAGAGACCTAACTGGTTGAAATCTATACTACTTGATGCAAAAGGTCATGGAGTAGCTCAAGTCACATTCATGGAAAGCAAGAAGCCCAAGCAATACTTTGGGTATGCATCCTACATGAAAAAACTAATAGAAGCAAATCCATCCACTTTCGAAGAATCTATCAATTACCAAGAATGGATGGATGCTATGAATGAAGAATAACAATCTATAATGAAGAATGGAGTTTGAGAGATTGTAACTAGGCTTGAAGACAAATATGTGGTAACTTCCAAATGGATCTACAAGATAAAACATGGAGTAAATGGAATTATTGATAAATATAAGGCAAGATTTGTGGCTAGGGGCTTCTCTCAATAATAAGGCATCAACTATGAAGAGACATTTTCTTCAATAGCAAGGTCTACAACTATATGTTCATTGGTCTCTTTGGCAGCATCGATGGGATGGAGCATCCACCAAATGGATGTCAAGACTACATTCCTGAATGCCACAATTGATGAGGAAGTCTATATAGAACAACCCTTGGGATTTGAACTTAAATATAGAAAGGCATATGGGTGCAGATTGAAGAAGGAATTATATGGCCTCAAACAAACACCAAGGGCATGGTATGCTAGGGTGGATGCATACCTTCAGAGATTACATTTCACAAAGAGTTTTGTTGATCCAAAGCTTTATATTAAGGTGGTGAAGGGAGAGCCGGTAATTATTCTTATGTATGTGGATGACCTTCTCTTGACAGGTTTGGAAGGTCGAATTGAAGAATGTAAGAAGAAACTAGTAGCAGAATTTGACATGAAGGATCTAGTGTTGATGCACTATTATTTGGGACTATAAGTATGGTAAGGGCCTGATTAGATTTATCTAGGTCAAGGAAAGTACGTGATCAAGATGTTAAAGAAGTTTGACATGATGAATTGCAAACCAATGACAACCCCAATGATCACAAATTTGAAAAGAATAAGAAATTCTGAATTGAGCCCTTTGGATCCTTTCGAGTATAGACAATCAATTGACTCCCTGATGTACTTGGTGAATACTCAACCAAACATATGCTTTGCAGTAAATGTTCTCATTCAATTCCAAGTGGATTCAAAACATTATCATTAAATAGAAACAACACATATTCTGAGATATTCACAAGGAACCATCCACTACTGCCTAAAATGCAATAAAAGAAGTGATGTCCACTTGATTAGATATACAGATTTCGACTGGGGAGGTAGTGATCAAGATGGAAGGAGAAGTATATGAGGGTGTTTCGGCTTGGGATCTTCCATGATCTCATGGATAAGCATAAAGCAAGATAAAATTTCTTTTAGTAGTGCTAAGGCATAGTATATTGCAGCCTGTGAAGTAAGAAGAGAAGTGATCTAGTTGAGGAAGTTGTTATCTAACCTATTTGAAGGACCTATGGACCCTATAGTGATACATTGTGATAACACCAATTGTATTTGATTCTCTAAATACCTAGTGTTTCATGGAAAGACGAAGTATATCAACAAAAAGTATCACTACATTCGGAAGCTAGTCCAAGATGGTGTATTGCAGCTACAATATATCTCCATCGATGAGAAAGTAGCTAACATATTGAAAAACATATCTTCCTAGTAAGAAGATTGTGTATTTGAGAAGCAAGCTTGGTTTGGTTAATGTATCATCCCTAGTTGAGAGGGAGAGATAGGCACATCATTCTTGTCTTCACTTGGAAAGACATAATGGAGGATTGGGTAAGAAATCTGGCATATGATACTCTTTGAAGATGAGGTAGGGAATCCAAGATGAGAGTAATCGTGGACTGATATTCTTTAAGGACTAGTTATCAAAGATAAGAATAGTCCAAGGAAGTTCATACTTTGTGAACACACCGGTGGGGTATGTACCTTGAGAGATAATGATGATGGTGTCTATAAATGATTGGTCTCACCAACATTATGCTCTGACCTTGTGGAGAGATAGAGTTGTTAGTCAAGGCCTTTCTATATGATAATGTTGTTTGTTATGATGCTAAACATATAGGTTACCAATCTGACTCTTCTTATGAGATATCTTCATATTGAGAATGTCCATGTACCATTTATGAATACCTCCATAGTTAAGAGGGAATGTTGAAAAATGTGTAACTAAGTTCGGTCTTCATAAATATGAAATGTACTTTTGATTCTTGTAAAATGTAAAATGAAAGAAAATTATTATTATTATTATTATTATTATTATTATTATTATTATTAGAGCATGGGTTTCATGCTCAAGGTCTTTTATTTTGAAGGTCAAGCACCCATTGAGTGCTTCTATAGTTTTTCCTAGGTCAAGAAGTCAAAATATTCATTGTCATAAGTTGAAGACCCCTTCGGGCACATTGTAACTTGTAAATAAAATTATTGTTGTCTTTAAAAGTGTCAAAATTCCCTCCAAGATCAAGTTGGCCTGGCAGATGGCAAGTTGGCCTAATTTGAGGAGTCGTCCACCTTTGAGAAGTCTATATAAAGGAGGAAAATTGACCTCCTTGGAGTACATTCATCTATCACTCATAAAAGTGAAGGAAGTAGAGGAAGAAGGCAGCGAAGAAGGAAGAGGACAAAGAAGACTTGGTTTTGGGCTATTTCTCTCTCACATGTGCGAACGAAGGTTAGGGTTTATGAAGTAGATCTAGGATTTTCCTCTACAAGTTTGATCTTGAAGAAGAGAAGGCGAGAAGGTTAAATGAAGGTCACAAGAATCCATCCTCAAGCTCCAAAAGTCAGAAAAAGCCAAGCGAAGGTCTAAGGAAGTCCTGGGAGGCTAAAATAAGTTCACACATGTTGCAACAACAACTGCAGGAGGGCCGAAAATTTCAGGTCTGCAGTGGAGGCTGAAATTCTACAGTTGGAAGTCGAAGTTGTTCTACTGGAAGAGATTTGAATGGGTTTGACTTGAACGAGGAAAGCACATCATCTGGAAAGGTTGGACTTGGTCTTTGAGGGTATTGCTCTCTATGTTCTTGTTCTTCTTGTTTTTTGTAGTTGTTTGATGATAGACAAACATAATAATAATAATAATAAGTGAAGCGAATAAGTAAGATAAGTAAAAAGACATCACAATCAATTATCAAAGAAAGAGAAATCACTCTAATCATTTCCCTTTAGATTTCTCAACACCTATCTTCAGTGAGAACTTGACATTAGAATTGGATCGTCACTTCTCATAGGAAGAGAGATCTTAGAAGGGGAAGGAAAAGGGGACTTCCATTGAGGATTGCTAAAGGCTCATTGTTCATAGCATCTTCCTTTGTGTCTCTTTGTAGACCTATTTGTCATCAGTTCATTGGAAATAAATGATTCATGCTTCTCATTTCTTGATCATGTCCATTTCTATTTGTGTTTGTCTCTTAGTTAGCTAAGTTGCATTGTATTTTCATGAATATTTACATTATGCTTCGTTTGTTTATAAATTTTAAATTAATCTATAAATACACTATATTTTCAAAATAAATATATAAAATGATGAAAAATAATCAATTAAAAATAATACATATGTTTATTTATATTATTTTATATATTTCTAAATTAAATATTTTTTAAAGTTATTAGAAACTTACCTAAGTAAATGCCTTAAAGATATTTGATTATAAATTTATTAAACAAGATTTAATTTGTTTTGTTGACCATTTTGTAACACATTATCTGCATATAAAATTAAAATATATAACTGTAGTTAAAATAAAAAGCTAAAATATATCATATTTGATTTTCAATATAAAACAAAAGTACATAACTCTTCATCGAAAAACAATGCTTCTAGATCAGGTGTACATAATACTTGTTATAATTTAATCTTTATTTAAATTAAAATTATATTCAATTGTGTTAATTATAACTTTCCCGAAACAAATTTTGAATTTGAAAAAGTTGTTGAAGATATTTAGTTTTTATAAATTTCAAATATCCTTTGCCCTTTGGATTCTCAATCACCTTCAACCGCTAAGTTAATTGATGAACAGAGATCCAAGGGATCCAAGGGTTACCACAGGATCCGACGGTGGAGAGATTTTGATCCTTAAAGCATTAAAGACGAACTTAGCTTTTGTATGCAATATATAATAACATATTTCCTCTCCCTGCAGTGCATTCTCGGCTCTCTGTGCTCTCTCTCTCGATGTTGTTGTGTGGTCTTTGGAGCTCTCCTCTTTGTTTTTCGGTTTATCTTTATGTTGCCTTCTGTTTATATGGGTTTGGAATGTTGTTTTGTTTGCCTTTATGTTGCCTTCTCTCTGTTTTTCGGTTTATCTTTATGTTGCCTTCTGTTTATATGGGTTTGGAATGTTGTTTTGTTTGCCTTTATGTTGCCTTCTGTTTATGTGGAAATGTTGTTTCAATTATTGTTATGTGCATGTCGGTGGATGTTCGTCTATGAGAAAGAGACAGATAACTCTCAGCTGAAGAGACTTTGATGGCGTAGCATTCTGTGAATTCATGGAGCCTGGAAGTGATCTACATCAGCGGTGATTGTAAGTGTGGACTGGAATTAAATTTGATTTCAATTTAAGGAGGGAGGAAGATCAAGCTGAAGATACTTTGATGGCGTAGTATTCTGTGAATTTGTGTCAATAATATTGAAATATTGATTGTAAGTGTGGATTGGAATTAAATTTGATTTCAATCTAGAGAGGGAGGAAGATCAAGTAGGATATTATGTGGATTTCTTTCTAGAGAGGGAGGAAGATCACATTAGTTATACTGATCTTTGCGTTTCTTTTCCTTTCTTTCTTTGATTGCAATTTGCCAATCAAGATCATACAAGGAAATAAGTTTTGAATTCGATCTTGTGATTTCCGACAGGCCAAACAGCTTACGATGGATGAAATAACTGGAATTGCTGTTGGATTTCCCTTGAAGTTTTACTTCAGGTACAATGTTTCCTCTGGCTTTGAGAAGTAATAGATCTGTTTATGTTTTCTTGGCTGTATAAACAATCCTTTTATGTTTTCTTGGCTGTATAAACAATCCTTTTATGTTTTCTTGCCTCTGGTTTCGAGAAAGAAAGAACATATCTATTTCAATTTAACGAGTGAGGAAGATGAAGCCAAATATATAGTTGTATTACATATTATATATTTATCTCTGCGTTTCTTTCCCTTTCTTACTTTGATTGCAATGGTTTCGAGAAAGAAAGAACATATCTATTTCAATTTAACGAGGGAGGAAGATCAAGCCAAATATATAATCCTTTTATGTTTTCTTGGCTGTATAAACAATCCTTTTATGTTTTCTTGCCTCTGGTTTCGAGAAAGAAAGAACATATCTATTTCAATTTAACGAGTGAGGAAGATCAAGCCAAATATATAGTTGTATTACATATTATATATTTATCTCTGCGTTTCTTTCCCTTTCTTACTTTGATTGCAATGGTTTCGAGAAAGAAAGAACATATCTATTTCAATTTAACGAGGGAGGAAGATCAAGCCAAATATATAATCCTTTTATGTTTTCTTGGCTGTATAAACAATCCTTTTATGTTTTCTTGCCTCTGGTTTCGAGAAAGAAAGAACATATCTATTTCAATTTAACGAGTGAGGAAGATCAAGCCAAATATATAGTTGTATTACATATTATATATTTATCTCTGCGTTTCTTTCCCTTTCTTACTTTGATTGCAATGGTTTCGAGAAAGAAAGAACATATCTATTTCAATTTAACGAGGGAGGAAGATCAAGCCAAATATATAGTTGTATTACATATTATATATTTATCTCTACGTTTCTTTCCCTTTCTTAATTTGATTGCTATTTGCCAAGATCTTGCAAGAAAAAAAGTTTTGACTTCGATCCTGTGATTTCCGACAGGCCAAACAAGTTACGATGGAAGCAGGGGCTGCGATGGAACAATTGGAATTGGTGTTGGATTTCCCTTGATGTTCTACTTCAGGTACAATGTTTCCTCTGGCTTTGAGACGTAATAAGTTGGATTTCCCTTGATGTTCTAATTCAGGTACAATGTTTCCTCTGGCTTTGAGAAGTAATAGATTTGTTTATGTTTGCTTGGCTGTATCAGTATGTACAATCCTTTATGCGTTATTGCCTCTCTGGTTTCTAGAAAGAACGAACATATTTATTTACTTCCTGGTTTTTTTTGGTTTCAATAAATAAAGAAACAGATTAAATTTGTTGAAGTTTTCGGACTGTAAATGTAAATTAATTCGTCTGGTTCATATTCTTAGAAAGACGAAAAATGAGTAAATGAAATCCATGTATCATGCCTATCTGTGTGCTTTGAATTTGAGCTGCCCTGTTTGCACCTCATTTCTTTCTCTCTGATCACTCTTGAAATCCTTCACTTTATAACTTTGATTATTTTACTTTTTTAAATCCCTAGCTCAAGGTATTCTGGAAAGAGAAAGAGAAATCGTAATCGATTCTTTACGTTTTCCCGCTTAGAAATAACCCTTCATGTTTTCTTTCGTTTCGTATGGTTAGATTCTTTACGTTTTCCCGCTTAGAAATAAGCCTTCATGTTTTCTTTCGTATGGTTTAGATTCTCTGAGTTCGAGAAAGGATGGATCACATTACTTTCATTTTTTTGGTTTTCTTTATTATTTTAATTTTTTTTTCCCAGAAAAATAGATAGTTTCAATTTGTCCATCCCGAGTTTGAGTTTTGAAGATGGGTTAAAAATAGTAATAGAATTTTCTAATTTTATTTTAATATATTTGATAATTTTATTTTGGTTTTCCAATTATTTTTAAGCCAGTTGCTCATCATAAATTTTATTTCCCCATAATTGTAATGGTTTAAAACAGTTTTATACATGTTGCCAAATACATTAAGTTTAATTTCTATATAATAAGTTGGTCATATACAAATTTAGAATTTGGGTCATTCAATAATAAAGGAAGTTTAATTTCTATATAATAAGTTGGTCATATACAAATTTAGAATTTGGGTCATTCAATAATAAAGGAAGGGAAAAAATTATTCTTATGGATTATTTTCAAGAGTATCACCATATAAATAAAGTATTTTCTAATTTCATTAACCGTATTTATGGTATAAAATAATCTATTCAATTTAACCAATTCTTATACTGGATTACTATTGAACACAATAATTTTTTTCTACAATATTAATATTCCTAATTAACCATTAATATTAATATTAATATTCCGGGTTGTTATTGCAATCTCCGTTCCATGTGTACCGCTCTCCGCGTTGACATTTTACCACCATATAACCTCAGCTCCGGTAACTCTCAAGATTAGCACAAGTACCACACAACCCGCCAATAAAAAAGGGCCAGGCTTGAACACTCGGAAGGCAATTGGAGTTGCCACCTAGTTTTCGGAGACACTAAAAAGTTAAAAACTAAGATGGGAAAAGTGATTAAAGATAGGCCACAAGTTAATTGAGAGTAATCTTGTTTTTAATGTCTTGCGATTCTTAAGATTTATGCGTGGCTTTGGTTAGGGTCATTACCACAAAGATAGATTAACAAGCAAATTAAATGAAGTTACAGTGGAATAAATTCTGGCACAGCAAGTGTCCCTTCTATTGGCCAATTGCATGATAGTTTTAAAGTTAGTGATCTCGAAAGTTGGCACTACATGGGGCACTTACATGGATCGTGCCTTGTACTGAAAAATGATCAAGTCAAACGATTATTGTCCTAACAGTGCTCTAAAGAATGGTATGATACATTGCTAGAACATGGTTCAAATTCAGTACTATGTTTTGTGATTCTAGTGGATGGGCACCTTGATATGAATGCAAGCTAGTTCTGGAAATGTAAAAAATACAAGACGACTGTAATGGAATTAGTTATTTCAACCCTCGGTCATTTTGTCACTTTAGATTTGGCTTCAGCGTGAAAAAAAGTACATGCTCTTAATACTTTCGACTAAAAGCAATCTTAAGCTTGAACAGAATCCTGAATTAGTAGGAGTTCTCTCATGGATTAAGCTTCCAACCATTCAATCACCTCCTACGAGCTCCTGAATTCGATATCCGCTGTGGTGCTTGTCCTGCAGCCTGCTCCTCTGGCATATTCATTGCCTGGGTTACGGCATTCATAACAATCAAACCCAATGGAACAAGGTACATCCACTGCAAGAAACATTCTGAAGTGTTAACCATACAGCAGATCTAAATATCTCCATCCATTTACTGCAGCTACACAAATATGAACTTGACAGTTTTATTTAGACATTCATTATGTTTAGAACGAAAATAGAATTGATATAGCAATATAGGGCAAGCCACTTACATATTTGGCCCAGAATGACCTCTCTGGGGGTTTGATGGTTTCATCCAGTTCAATTGTCCTTTTGACTCCTAGAATATCTTCAGTCATTGGAGGCAGCCTACAACCCAAAAAGGACCATGCTTTAAGGTTACTGCAGCCAAAGAATCATGCTCTCTAAAGCCAGAAAAATTTTCTCTGGCAGAATATCTACTCTGAAATTAGTAAATTTGAAGTTATATTTATTCACAAGGTACATGTTTCCCAATCTCAACATTTTTTATCTGACAAGTCATTTCATATAAAACCATGCATAATTCTCCAAATAGTTGGAAAATCCTAACAAACCTCCAATCATAACTCCCACTATAAAAAAGTTATCATGTTTCAGTCAAAATCAGAAGGAACAAAAGCCTAAACATCTAGATTATAAACTACCTTGAAGACTGTTCACTGCTTTTCAATAGTGTCTTTGAATTGAAGGACCAAGAAATAAAGCATATATTTTGCAGCAACAAAAATGACAGCGTATATTTTGATCTTCATTTTCAATCGAAGAAAAACAATAGTATTTACGGTCCACATAAATTCTCCAACTTACCATCCATAACATCTATGTGCCCTGCCTTTTTCCAGAACACAATTTAAAATTTGATTTTACTGGTTAAAACAATACGTACATTTGTATTAATCTGCATGTAGCTTCCCCTCCCAGGTAAGCTATGTAAACTGGTTCAGATGATAACGAATTTGCTGAAAAGCTAAGAGGGATAGAAACAGACAAATGTCTTTGTTGGCATTGAACTTATATATTCGATCCAAGAATCAGGGAGGTTTAGAAAATGCGTGACCCTTAAAATATTTGACCCTTCCACCAAAGGAAAGCTACTTGCAATAAAAATGGACTTTGAGACACATTGAAGCTAACAAACCTACGTATTTGTTTGTAAGATATGATACAGAAAGTGGACGGACCTGGGGGGCTCTGGGATACTATCATACTATGAGACATGAAGAATATTAATACAAGCAGCGAACAATTTCAAAGTCGAAACCTTTTATGTCCTACATAGAATTTAGAAAGCCTGGCAAGAGGAAGGGATCTTTCTAAAGTGAGATAGATCTTTCTAAAGTCCTTTGATTGCAATGGTTTCGAGAAAGAAAGAACATATCTATTTCAATTTAACGAGGGAGGAAGATCAAGCCAAATATATAGTTGTATTACATATTATATATTTATCTCTACGTTTCTTTCCCTTTCTTAATTTGATTGCAATTTGCCAAGATCTTGCAAGAAAAAAAGTTTTGACTTCGATCCTGTGATTTCCGACAGGCCAAACAAGTTACGATGGAAGCAGGGGCTGCGATGGAACAATTGGAATTGGTGTTGGATTTCCCTTGATGTTCTACTTCAGGTACAATGTTTCCTCTGGCTTTGAGACGTAATAAGTTGGATTTCCCTTGATGTTACAATGTTTCCTCTGGCTTTGAGAAGTAATAGATTTGTTTATGTTTGCTTGGCTGTATCAGTATGTACAATCCTTTATGCGTTATTGCCTCTCTGGTTTCTAGAAAGAACGAACATATTTATTTACTTCCTGGTTTTTTTTGGTTTCAATAAATAAAGAAACAGATTAAATTTGTTGAAGTTTTCGGACTGTAAATGTAAATTAATTCGTCTGGTTCATATTCTTAGAAAGACGAAAAATGAGTAAATGAAATCCATGTATCATGCCTATCTGTGTGCTTTGAATTTGAGCTGCCCTGTTTGCACCTCATTTCTTTCTCTCTGATCACTCTTGAAATCCTTCACTTTATAATTTTGATTATTTTACTTTTTTAAATCCCTAGCTCAAGGTATTCTGGAAAGAGAAAGAGAAATCGTAATCGATTCTTTACGTTTTCCCGCTTAGAAATAACCCTTCATGTTTTCTTTCGT
>APFE030325456.1:2756-62531 GCA_000404065.3 Pinus taeda
CAAACTTCTGTACCAAGAGATTGAAGATAGGCAGTAACTCTTACCTTCCAATATACGAAGTTTGTCCCATCAAAAATTGGTGGCCTGATAGATGCTTCTCTCTCGTAGTTGCTCATGATGATGGATCTTCCTTCAAGCGATCAAGCTTCTTCAAAAGGACGTGCTCTACCAATTGTTGGAAATAATACTGAGAGGGGGGGTGAATCAATATTATCAAGTCAAATATTCCTTTTCCAAAATCAATTGATATACGCTACTTCAGTTAATTAAACACGCGTATATACGCAACTATTCAGAGGGAAACCAACGTATACAAAGAAAAATTTTGATTTACTTTATCTTTCTGATGTTGATTGTTAATCTGTGTTTTTAGAATCAAATAACCAGTAACCAAAAATAGTAAAACAGAGCAGAAAGACAATCGCACATAAGAACACAAGATATAAGGTGGAAACCCAATGTGGGTGAAAACCACTTGCTGCAATTCCTCTCTATCTTCCTTTAAATTAGAAACTTCTTTTACAATGTACTGGTGCAGTCCTTTACCAGTACGTAGGCTGCAACCTGCAGAGAGCTACAACCCTCTCTCGTTCTCTAGCTTCTCCTGGAAGGGAGATACAACCCCCTTTAGCTCTTGCACTAGCTAAGATACTAGTACGTAGGTGTTGGCCTACATAAGACTACAACCTTCTCTTTCTTCCAGGGACCACGTTTCATAAATTTTCAGACTGGATCCATGAACATCAATCAATCATCAATAATCAACCAATCTCTTTTTCACCAATTAGATCTGAATCAAGTAGATACTTCTCTGGCAGCTGTACCCAAAACACAGTACCAGAAACCACACACCAAAATCTGAACCAAGCACACAGTAGCAATAAACAGAAGCAGCTAGATCACAACTCAAAATATATACGCTATTTCAATAACCTGCAACATGCGTGCATACGCTTCTGTGTTTGGAACAACTTGCGTATTACGTTGTTTTCGTTCATTGAACAAGCGTGTATACGCGCCTTCGCTTCACTGAACCTGTGTACAGATCTATAAAGGATAATTCACTCTTTCAGGTAGTCAAACACTAATTAACCCAGATTATCAGTGTTATAGATCAAGCAAGCGCCACATATAATAGACCAAAATCATACAAATATACTATCATTCAAACTTAAAGATTATGACCCATCAATAGAACTTATCCTTCTCTTTGCGCTAAGGTTCCTCCTTTATTCAGATCCAGATCTGCACCTTATCCCAATTACCAGTATTCTAGATCTAGCACTTTATCAGATATTCAATAATAATGCAGATGATCATTTGCCACATGATCTCCTTCCTCTTTTATAGTCTTAGGCCTTCCACAATACCACAGTCCAAAACCATAATAAACCAATACCACGGATCCAATACTTGGGATCAACACTTCTGACGAGGTACCATGGTCCAAAACCATAGGTTCAAATACCAAGGACTAACTACCATGGACCAAAGGTAAGTTCTCCAACATATACGTGCCTTTGTAACATCTAACCCGCGTGTATACACGTCTTCGTCTAGATGAACCTGCGTATATGTCTTTTCTTTAATTCTGAAAGCCTGAACTGAGATCTGTTACCAAAGAGAGTTGCCATCAAGGAAAACACCTGTGCTATGGTCCCAATCCTGTGTCATAATGCCACCAACACACACATATATCCCCTTTACATAAACCAACATGTAATTTGGAATTTCATAAGTCCGCACTCAAAACATGACAAGAACCAACGAATAAAAGAAATTAACTTGGACAGAAAGCAATAGTTTCACCTTCATTCTTGAGATGCTTCTGTTTATTTGAATTTTATTTATGACATTCTTTATCTGAAAAGGAATCAAAATCATCACTAGTATTAAATTCATCCAACACGGACTTTGGAGATCCCACTGACATCTATGTTTTTGTGGCCATGCCTGAAAACCATGGAGATCCATGTCGATAGTAGAATTAGATGTGTGTCTGCTACTCAAGAACACATTCCTTATTAACCATTGTTACCTAATAGAAACCAAAGAGACACCACAATATCAACGTACAAAAAATCCCCTACTAAAATATAATCATAACTTAGCTAAGAAGTCTAAAAGATGTTCTTAATTAATAAACTTTGTATTTGGAAATTTTGTTTCTTTAGATTTAAAAAAGAATATGTTGTAAAACACTTCTGTCTACTTATCCTGGAAATTATATCATAGCATATGTCACAAAGTAGCAATCTATAGTACCTAAATTAAGAAGAAAAAATTGCTCGAGAAAATAGATTTAGAAAAGAGTTTTGAAAACTATATGTTTGTCATAAAAGCTTTAATTAGCTTAACAACAACTAGTTGGAGTTTGAAAATCAAAATCATTCATAGGAAATGAACATGACAATGGCCAAAGTTGCTTTCATACAAATAAAGCTAGAGTCATTATTATCATTGCAGATAACTGAAATTTGGGCAGTGGTCTAACAGTTAGAGCTTATTTGCAGGGAAGACTCATCAATACCATCATTTTTTTTCCACGGTCTGTTATGTCTCTAGATCCAAATCAGATAGCTTTTTATTCTCAAGTTCTATCTTTCAAGTGTTGATTTCTGGTTCACCCTTTAAAACACAATTCTACCACTCCATTTGATTTTGTTTTGTCAAGAGAATTGGTAGGACCTTCCCATCCTTTGTTTTACATCAATCAATAACTATCCATCAATGATATAAAGAATAACAAATACACAACAAAGGCCAAAGATGCACTTCTTGTATACCTATGTTCTAGGAATCATATGACCTTACTAGTGCAAAGAGCTCACCCTAAAAAAATGGCATCCATGTGGAATTTACAAAACCTTTTTAAATCAATCTCCAAGTAAACCATTCAAAATATGAACATCCTTTTAATCAATAAAATCTCTTACTTAAAATAAAAGTACCCTAGAATTGAATGTTATATCAACCATGTCAAGTATCTAACATCAGGTGGGAAATATAGGCCATGCATATTGGATTAGCGAAATAATTGATGTGATAAAGATCAAAATCAAACTGATGACTTACAACTAAGACATGAGGTTTCCATTTCAACCCTATCGTTAAATAACTCTTCTTTATGTCACATACCATTAAAATTTTTCTCATACCAGGTAGAAGTGGTATTGTAACATTAACCTTTGATAGAGTATGTGTCCATGATGACTTCTCAAGTTCCACTCCATTACCATCATTTGGGGCTAGATAAGATACATGCAAAAACCATCAACATGAAAATGAAATCTACATCCTTGTAAAAAAATGGGAGGAAAAAAAAAATTCACAAATTGAAACGGACTATAGGATAACTCATTCTTACAACATGATTATCCTATCATGAACAATGAAAAAAGAAATTAGGAGAAATGTAATTTTTGCCACATTTTGACAATCATTTCCTTTTACATATCCTATGAGCAATTGATGAAAAAAGTCAGCTAAAGTTTGTCAACATCAAGATTATAGTAAAACATAAAGGAATCGCTGCAACACATATAATCCTAAACATAAGTATCTATACATATAAGTATTTATTGAGGATATTGTATTTTGTGAAAATATGGAAGTGGAACCTTTGAAATAACACAATTTTATGGTACCACTAACTTACGAAGTCCATTCAGTAATTTCTTCAAAGTTCAAAGTTCAAACAATTAACATGTAGCCTAAAAAAACTCAGATTTGAAAAGGATATGACCCAAAGATGTAGACTATATATCTCACATTTATATATCCTAATTTCCAGACATTGAAATGCCACTTTTTAGCATACTATTGTGAATTCAGCCCAAAATGCTAGAAAAAAATATTGATGGTTATTTTTGTTAAAAATGGAAACTAGGGAAAAATTCCACTTTGAAGAGCTCCTTTGGGGAATATAATTGTGGCATTGAATTCCTCTTTTCTAGAGGACCAAAATTGATCTAAATATCGTCAAATTTGGATAAGTAGAAGTGGAATTTTAAATTTTTGTTTCTCTCATGTAAATTATTTAGGTCGGCCTCAACTATATGTTAGCTTAAAAAGATCAAAAGTCATGTCCCCTCAACTCCACTAAATTGTATATATAAAGGAGCATTCTCTCTCATTTGGGACACATCGATCAAAAGAAAAAGATATCTTTGTGGCAGCGAAGATTGAGGATAAATTTTGGTTATTGTTGGGACTGTTTTGGTTAGGGTTTGTCATAACAGGTATGAGTTTGGAAGCAGTGCTTCGCTATGGATAAGGACAATATTATATATGGGTTGTGACTTGTTTTGCATGGGACTTCTTCCTATGCTTTGGCTACAGCTAGAAGATATTCTCACAACTTGACCACAGGACTTGAATCACTTGCCGAGGAAGTTGAAATACAACAGAAAGTCGTTGACCTTATATGATAGTATTTAGGTGCTTATTGAAGATGACATGGAAAATTAAAAATAGGCTAGGAATACTACAAATAATAGAGCCCTTGTAAGAAGAAAAAGTCCGCACTATTTACAGAATTCATGGGCTGGAGCATCATGCTTCTGTAGCCCTAATTAGGAACCACAAAGATAATATCAATGGTGACCTTAATGTGGTCATGAACCAGCTCCTTAAGCCAATGAAAGGGAGCATCATGTGGAATAAGGTCGCAGTAGAAATGAGGATTTTTTGATTAGTCAACTTAGAAAGTAGTGGACTATTGTTGCCTTAACCAGACTAATCTTGTACAATAATATGATTTGTCCTCTATGAACAAACTGCCTAGATTACAGGATTGGATGGATCTAAGAGAAGTGATGCTTGATATTCATATTGGAAAAGTTAGTTTATATAATTTTACTCTGTTTCTTTCTCTACTAAACATTTGATGATAACAATAAGAATATTTGATCAAGGGTTTTCCCTATCTTGGGGTTTTTCCCTGGCTTGAGCCATATTCTTGTGTCTTTCTGTCTTGGCTTGTCTTTTTCATTATAATTTATGTTATTTCAGTAATTACTGTTATATAATGTCTAATGTGATTGGTAAATATATTAATGGGCATATGTTTGAATGAAGTATCTAACCTAAGAAAAGAACATGTTAACTGAAAATTAACATGATATCGAAGCTCGGGTGAGGACAAGCCCAAGCTTAAATAGATTATAATCACTAAATAATTTCATTGCTACCTCTAGCTCTCTGTGGTAAATCAAGTCCGAGTTCAAATGTGAGTTATTTCTCAAGGCCTTCTTCAAGCCCTAATCAGTAAACATGAGAACCAAAGATATTCAACCATCATGTGCAAAAGTTGGAAGACAACAAGGTATGTTCTTGTACTTTATAACACTCCTACTCATCAAGCTTAAGATTGTATCATCATTGTAATCTTATGGAAAGATATTTTCTATGATCGCTGGAGGTAAGGTGAATCCTCTATAATCTCTGTTTGAAATACTATTCTCATCTTTAGAGGATTGATCAAGTGCAGGAGATATCTATCTAAGATATATGGATTACTTTAGATAACAAGTATAGGCTTGCATCATTCTATCACTACTTTTGAAGTTGAGATTATTTCCTAAGAAGTTACAGTCCTGGAGATCGATCAAGAGTCCAAATACTAGACCAAAACATATTTTAGAAGGGTCCCAGAATCTAAAATTCCTCCATCAAATTCTGAGCATGATCACCATGATCATTGATTAGTATCAACTGTTCAACACCTATTCTCTCTATCATTGCCTCTGGTTTTGGAAGGATAATTCACTTTAAAGATAGAAATTTTATGCGATAGGGCCAAGTCACTATGATGCCTTGCTTGAAAGATTGAATAATCTAACTTGCTGTAGGAATAAGGTCAAGGGATTGCGTAAGAGAAAAGTTAAAGAAGTGTCATATTGATCTCAAGATACATATTATGGTTATGTTGGAGGTATCCCTAAAACAAGGTTATCGTTAATATGAGCACAACAAGGTTCGATTATTCAACACTTGGAACTCAATGGTCATTTTCCACAATCTCTCGGCCTCCTTGAAGGTCATTGTTGCAGCGAAATTATAGTATATTCCTGTTGGTGAAATATGCAGTAACTATGTAGAATTGGTTATTATTATTTGGAAGGCTCATATATGAACCCCATGGCATATTGAACTTGCTCACTGACTAAAGCATGATAACCTTGTCATTAGCATAACTCTATGGCCTCCTTGAGAGAGAACTGATTCATTATACCATCCTATTGGGTATTAACATTAGATATATGTCAGCATGAAATTTTAAATAAATCATCTTTGTCAAGATTCTGACAGAGGTAAATTGTAGCAGCAAGACCAAGATGATGCTATTTGTTGGAAAACAATAACACAAATGAGACTAATTGAACACAGTCCACATAAAAATGGTTTTATACTTTTATTTTTGAATATCTTACAATTGTGATAATTATCATCAACACATGTATCTATTGTCCTTTTATAATACTATAGTTTGCTAACTTAAAACCAATACAATTGAAACACAAAAATAAAATTATTACATGTAGAATTGCTTGCCAAGAGTCTCATTAGATTTGTAGTTGTGTGTTTGTGCTTTATTATTGTGACACTCACTACTTCCAAACTAACGAAAACATGGAAAAAAATAAAAATAGCTTGGCAAAGTTGAAGGCTCTATTTTCCTTGACCCTTTCCACCCACCCCACTTCATTTCTCTACATCCCTTAGATTCATTGTCCTTTCCTTCTCAACAAGGTATCCAAAGTGGGTGTAGAGGGGAGGAAGGAGGGGAGGATGATCCCTTCATGGAAAATTCATTGATATCTGCCCTCTGATAAGATTAGTAGGGCCTTTATGTAACTAGTAAACCTTTTTGTACTCTTGACTTCACACTCCATCTTCCACCCACTCCATACTTCACCATGTTTCACCTTCACTTGGGGTGAAGGGAAAAGGAATTCATCATTCCCCGCCCTCCACTTACCTCCAAGTCACTTTGTTCTCTATCCTCCACCATATTACCTTGACCCTTACCATCCACCCCACTTCATTTCTCTGCATTGGTTCCATCCTAATTCTTGGCCTTCTCAACTATCAATATGAAGGGGGTGGAGAGGGGAGGAAGGCATATAGGATGATCCCACTTCATTTCACTCCCCTACATTGTGCCTATCTCCATCCTAGATTAGAATAATCTAGAGCAATGACCATGGAGTGAAAAACAAGTGGAAACTAGCAGTCAAATGGCACATACCATAGAGAATGACTTGGCATAGGGGCATGATGATGAATTGGACTCTAAAAATAACATGCAACATGCATGAGTGACAAGTTATATGGATACTCTACCTTACCACACAATATGATGTCGTTTTGTTTGTAATATGTTTCTTTGCACAATTCATGTGGAATAAAAAACTTATAAGGTTGCCTAAATGGAAATTAATGGTGATCATAGCCTACATTCCAAAAGACAGTATTTGTGTCTACAAATAGGAGAATCATGGTAGTTATTTTGAAAAACCCAAAATAATGTAGAATCTAATGAGAGAATCCCTACAATTTAGGAAAGTAGATTTGGCATGTAACTTCGGCTTGAATGGTGTGCAATCCCACACCTAAAGAAATTTTGGTGGCGAACAAACAAGGAGGACACATAAGTTTCACTAGCAGAGAATTTAGATATTTTATCATACAAACGACGATAAGGAAAAACCCTAAAAACGTCTTGGCATGGCCAAGTCATTGAATCATGAAAAACAAGTCCAATATTTGTGCACAGATCTTCAAAGAGAGATGAGAACACAATCTTTTAAGCTTTGTTTAAGGAATAAAACGGGATTCTATGACATTACAACTAAATAAGGTTCACTTCTCCTAGGCTAGAGAGCTCCATTTATAGAGACCACTAAAGATGGTTCCAAAAGTTGGTTTCACGAAACAAATTTGTTATTGTTCAATGATTATCTATGACTACCATATATAATAAATGAAAAGACAATGGCTAGCCCTCTGCATCCTCATGAAAATGCTATGATGAAATGTAAGAGGCATGGGTCCAAAGGTTAAACAAAGGTCACTTAATAGAAAGATCATCCTAGAAAAAATAGACATCATATTCATTCAAGAATCCAAGCTTGATGAAAGAAGGATGGAAAACACCAAAAGGAGAATATAAAAGAATGTTGAAGAAATATATACATGAGCCAGCTAGAAGAAGTGGAGGGATAGCTACATGGATGACCTTGGAAATATTGGATGTTTTGGATGTTAATAAAGCCAAATTTCGGACAACCTTAACATTCCATCCAAAAAATGGGACAAACATTTCTACCTCACTAATGTTTATTAGTCAAGAAAAGCTAAGAAAAACAAAAGTCATAGTTATCAGTGATCTACAAATCACTCTTTTATCTTTTTCAAGGCATGCATACAAAGTTTAAGAAAACCAAGATAACCACAAAGAGATTGTTTCCTATTGAAGAGCTAAAGAAGTTCTAGCAGGTATATATGACTACTCTATAAAATATTTGAATAGACAACATCTTTAGAAAATGTAAATATGGACATCTCGTTATGAAAACTAGAATAAAAATGAAGAGTAGCATGCTCTAAGTTGTTGAGTAGATTTATAAGTGCACATTATCAACGAACAAAATAGTTCCATTATTTAATATAATTTGCATTGTTTAATTGAAAATTTTCACCCTTTTAAATCTAGGTTTGATGCTACCTGAAATCACAACTACAACTGGTGATTCACTTCCTATGACACACATCAATCATTTCCATATTATCAAAGTTGATCTGACGATTGTTCCTGTGAAATAGTAAAAATATGATATCCTGTAAGTTGAATTGTAGATATAGCTTAGCATATGCACAAGTCTGCAAAATATATTCATTAGAATTTGAGAAACAAAGACAATATTACAAAGAAAATGCGATATATTATCCATATGGTTAAACTAGCAAGAAATTTAAATAATGTTGATTAATGACCACCATAGGTCAATGGTACTAGAAAAATATATCAAATAATAACTACAGGAATTCCTAGGGGATTTCCTCAATATATGGATAAAGATAATTTAACATAGGATAATTTTATTAATGTCCAACAAATGACTAAAAATGTCGCTCAATGGGACTGAAGGATACATCATATGTCCAATGTGAACACAATCTGGGAGTTCAAACACAACTCCAATATAATGTGAGAATGAAAGATACAAGAAAAGCAAAAGTAAAGTCCAAGTGAATAATTGACAAGGATAAGCACTAAGTCTATCTAATACCAAAATAAAGTGTATATAATAGTAGCATAGGTTAGTGATATTAAGTGAGAATGTCCAAGGTAGAAGTTGGAAAACTCAATACTAGTCAAGAAGGTGAGATAAATCTTTGATGATGAAGTGAATGAGATCAAAGTTGCATGGATCTTATGATCAATGCCAAGGGGGGCAATGGGGGGTTCCACTGGTTCACTGTCAGAGTCCTCAAGTACCATAGGGGAATCCATCTATATGACGTAAGGGTTGATGTAGTAAGGAATATTAGATCTCCTACCATCTGAGGTCAAAGGAAAGAAACTCTAAATAGATCTTTGACTACTTCGCTAGGTTGGGAGGTAATCCAACATGTGACAGGTGCCTTGCTTTAGATCCATTTGGATCTAAATCCTATCATCTTCAAGCCAATCTCAAATATATTAGTCAATATTCCAGGGGGAGGCTAAGAGGAGACTTGAGGTCTCACCACTCTACGATCTAGAGTACTTTAGAACTTAGTTTGTCACTTGTTGCTCCAATCTAATGGAAGGGCATGAATAAAATTAAAGTAGATACTGAGATCAAATGACACCATAGAAAAGAGAGAGTGGAGGAAATGGAGAATAAATAATGTGGTGATTTTCTTTCAACTCTAAAATACACTTTCTGACAGATATAGAGATTCCATTCTCCTCTTCCAAAGTAAAAAGGCATTTTTCATCTCGTAGTAAATACGAGTTGTCTACTAGACTTAATTCTTGACATCACTTCCACTATTTTAAGTTTTAACCTTTACCATGAAGGCGTCCTATGCAACTAAAAAACAAATCGGTAAATTTGTACAAGGAAGGAAAACTCAAGTTGCTTGTGGAACTTCATACATTTAAGCCAAAAAAATTGTACAGATCACTAGGATTTTCCCAATGCTTCTTTAACATGACTTTAAACATTTCATAATTTTCTCACAATTTTACCAAGAAAGACACATTGTGAAAAAATAGAAGACCATTAAATCTTCTTCAAAGAGCACTGTCTAGCTAGCTGGAAGAGAAATTATTGAACTTTATGAGGCTTGATTGAACATCATTACACCTACATAAAGACAACAAATAGGACCTTTCAAATCTACCTAGGCCCTGCCCTTATTGTATGCCACACCCCTATTTATATCTAGATTAAGAAGGCAAGTGGAGAACATTCAAATTCAAAGACCAAATCATTAATATAGATTGATTAGTGAATATAAGAAAAATTGTTGGGAAATTCAACTATCTTAAGAATTTGAAACAATAGAGCTGTATTGAAAAATGACAAAGCAGGGGGAAACCAACCATTCAACAAGCACCAAGCTCTAGTGCATCCACTAGACCAAACATATCAACCAATCATACATGACCTTGACAACCAGCAACACATATCCCATACCATCCCTCAATTTGAACCTATCACTTTGAAATATTTTCTCTCCCTTGGTGTTAAGACTTTCACAGAATTTGTAACAAAGTGCTATCTCTTATGATTTATGTAAGTGTCGACAATTTCCAAAACTCGTTGTTCCTTTATATAAATTATTTTGAGAAACACACTTATGAGGTGGCAAGTTTCACCACATAATAGAGTTCCTACAGTTTATATGCCAAGTTTGAGATGTAAGTACTTTGAAAATTCCACCCAATGCTTTCACTTCACCCATCCCTATTTGACATACCATTCTAGTGGCCTGGACCACACATATGGACACTAGTGGATGGCTTAATAATGGTGAAGCCTTATTATTCTACATTTTGACTTTTTTCGTTGGAATTCAACTATAAAATTTTGATCAAGATTCTGATTTTTCATTGTTTAAAATGTGATTTTTAATACATAAATGGATTCAATGCTCGGAAATACTTGAGGCACTCATATTGGTGTAGTGTACCAACCCATTCTCCCTCCAAGGTTTGGAAACTTAATGTTTTTGCAAAATTGTTGGTTTTTGCAAAATTTTTGGTTTTGGCATTTCATCAAACAATTTGACTATGTGCTCTGTTTTTTTTATTGTGGGTTTCAACTTATATTTTAGTGTTTTTGACATCTAATGGCATTGAAAATACAAGATAAATAAAATCAAACTATAATATTGAACACAACAATAGTTTGCACAAAGATAATGGCCAAGTCTTTCTTATAAACCAATGCATTACAAGTTGTCCTCTTTTTTTTGTATGGATGTGGAAATATGGGCTATTGTAGATGACTTTTATTGGTCCAAATCACACCTAGACTTAGAATAAAGTTGCATTCTTCTATAATCTGCAATTTTCCAGCCCTAAAACACAAGTATGTTCCTCCCATAATAGGTACCTTAGTTCTATTTTAAAATAATGAGAAGTATGGCTGATTTCCACTCTATTTCCAACTTCCACAACCCTCCAAATTCTACTTTAGCCATCATCTCATGAAATATTATTGATACCATTTGGTGCAACCCTATCTCTTCTTCAAAGTGCTCCCCTTTTTATGCTAAGGAAACCCCTCTAAATCAATATTATTAATCAGGGAGAACTACAGCCTGTAAGTGTACCCTCCTGCCATAGCAGCTTGACCAATATAGGAGGTATAAACCCTGTTAACACTCAATAAATAACACACAAAAATTCACCCTCTAAAACTTGATTAATACACCTTTCTTAGAGGGCAAACTTGACCCACAATTTATTCTTAGCAATAACAATCAATACATCCAAGAGAATGTTGCTCTTTTAATGAACTTGTGTGCCATTCTTGATGGGATTTTACCCTTGTAAAACCTCTGCAATGAATCCCAGAGATTTTTCAAAGACTTATGCCCTCCAAGCCAATGAGAACCAGTCCACACTAAATTATTTCTATCAAGATTTCCTTCAGCAATTGTTGGGGACTAAATGCCCTAAATTTAGCCTCCAATATCCCTTGCCACAATAAATTTTGACCCTTATTTTACCCTAGGGAATTTCAGACACCAATAGAAGGATAAGTGAACCCAAAAATCTCCAGAACTTCACTATTCAAATATGCAATTACAAATTTATCTCATGGTACAGTTATATGTGGAAGAATTCAAGAGATTAGTACCTTAGTGAGTGCCAAATCCTCCCAAGCTTGCATTAATGTCAAATTTCTCTTCCACGGCAAAGCACCCAATGGTGAAACCTATATGATCTCACTCCAATATAGCTAGGGTGGGTTTCTCACCACCAAATCAGTCATTATGATGGATGCATGTGATGAAATAAAAGTAGAGACCTTTGTTCTTGCTGCTAATGAGCATTCTAGGCAATTCTTGATGAAGTTGATCTTGATTTGCCTTCTGAAATCAAAGAGATAGTTTCTGGCTATTCTGATTTGATGGACAAAACCCCTAATGCTCATGAAAATGAAAATGAACATGGAAGGCAATAAGAATTTATCAACCCGGTCTTGAAGAAGGTGCCTCAAACTCTAATATGGCTAGTATTTTTGGCTAGAGTGTTGATAAAATGATCTTCGACATTGAATTTAATAGTCACAAGTCCCATTTTTTGTATGTTAATGAATTCCTTATTTATGATACAATGGAAAAGGTGATATAGGAGTAGCGTATTAAGTTTCAAGTAACATTCTCTCACTCCCTTGATGATGAAGGAATTGAAACCATTACTTGAAATTGGAAAACAATAGATTCAAGTCATATGGTGCATTTTGAGGGTTCTCCCCTGTGTGACAATCATGATCATTAGTTCTCTAACAAGGAAGCCTCCCTGAAAAACTCATTGTATGATAATACAAGTTTGGACTTTGAAAATGAGAGATACACCAATAACATTGATGAGAAATCTAGCTATACAAAAGAGTAAGTCTCTGCTCAATTATAGAAGTACAGTCCAGATTTCATAAATGATGTTTTCACCGGCTGGCATGAGAAACATATGTGCAATTATACGTCCAGTCCTAGTTTGACAGACCAATTCAATAAAAATTCAACTAACAAAAATCAGACAAACTTTTATTTTAAAATAAATTTGGAATTGATGTGGAGTTTACAAATTGATGAAGATACTTAGAAACTTGTAATTGAAGATGCCTTTGAAAAGGACGATGAAAATGCAGGTCTTGTCAAACAAGATGAACTTCGAGAAGCAATAATGTAATCCCAAAACTTCGATTAAACCTTCAATTGGTGACTGATGAAATCTACACTAAGCCCTCAATTCCACTATTTATCTACACATTTCAATAGTTATGAAATTTGAAGTGAAATCAAAATTTATGGTACAATCTATGATTCATAAAGTCATATTTATTTTGATTTTAAAAACATTCCCAAAACATAGATTAAACCTTTGTTTGGTGATTGATGAAATCTACATTAAGCCCTCAATTCCACTACTTATCTACACATTTCAATAGTTAAGAAATCTGAAGTGCAATCAAACTTTATAGTACAATCCATGATTCACAAAGTCATCTTTATTTTGATTTTGGAAGTATTCTTGAATCAAATTCTACACATTTCAATAGTTAAGAAATCTGAAGTGCAATCAAACTTTATAGTACAATCCATGATTCACAAAGTCATCTTTATTTTGATTTTGGAAGTATTCTTGAATCAAATGGATAAGAGTTTTGTTCTCAATTAAGTATTGGGGGTTTTCGCAGTGCATTATATTAGATATCATTTTTTTTTGGGATTTAACTGCGTTAAGTAAGTCATTCATCTATGACCATTTCCATGAGAGGTAGTCGTAACTGACTAATTTCTCATGATTCTTGAATAGTCCCCATTGCATCGGGTGATGCTCACAAGGGTGAAGAAGTGGGATTGAAACTAGTGAAATAAATCACATAGTGTCAATCGTCACTTCCGGGGCTTGCACCCAGTAACTAGGACTTCTCGGGAGGTCGCCCATCCTAGATCACCTCTGGTTCAAGCGCGCTTAACTGTGGAGTTTTCCCCACAATCAAGCCCACTTAGCTTGCTACCCCATTGGCAAAACCTTAGCAAGTATTGTGCCTCATGAACCATTCAAGTAGAGTTCCCTTCACTCTTTTTGAATTAAGTATTGGTGGTTTCCGCGGTGCATTATATTAGATATCTTTTTTTTTTTGGGATTCAACTGCGTTAAGTAAGTCATTCATCTATGACCATTTCCATGAGAGGTAGTCATAACTGACTAATTTTTCATGATTTTTGAATAGTCCACTTAGCACTCATTGCATCGGGTGATGCTCACGAGGGTGAAGAAGTGGGATTGAAACTAGTGAAATAAATCACATAGCGTCAATCATCACTTCCGAGGCTTGCACCCAGTAACTAGGACTTCCCGGGAGGTCACCCATCCCAGATCGCCTCTGGCTCAAGCGCACTTAACTATGGAGTTTTCCCCATAATCAAGCCCACTTAGCTTGCTACCCCATTGGCAAAACCTTAGCAAGTATTGTGCCTCATGAACCATTCAAGTAGAGTTCCCTTCACTCTTTTTGAATTAAGTATTGGGGGTTTCCGCAGTGCATTATATTAGATATCAATTTTTTTTTTTTTTTGGGATTCAATTTGTTCATCTCATTTTATAATATTTTTAAAATAAACCATCAAGTTAAGTTCAACATTTTGACTCTTTGTGAGGTAAATATAGTTAAATCCAGACACTTATATGTATCTAGGTATTAACACTCCCCAATTAACATTCTCCAATTGTATATCTTTTGTTTTCTAAGAAATATTAGGGCATATTTACTCTAAAGGATCACATTCAACTAGTTTATTAGCAGAGCCGATACATTTTTATCTTTATTGGCTTCCCCACATCTTGATTTAATCACAGATCTAAACATAAAGAATTACAGTCTTGAAAACTGTAAGACAACAATAAAATCACAACATTTAATTTACCTCATTGCATCCTCATAGCATACATGTACGTTGCTGATAGATATTTTTTAAATTTCCAACAATTATTGCAATAATAGAACCTATCCATGAATTTGTTTCTGATCACTATCACAACAAAAATAATGAGGTTAGTATTAAAATGCCTTGACAGACATATTTCTGAGCATTTTTCCTTAACTAAAGACTACAACTTCAAGCTCCACTTAAAATAGTTCTCTAATTTCTGCCATCTTGGGAAGATGACTCCAATGCCCTTTTGAAATCAAAACAAAACTCTTGCCAACACAAAAATTATTACTCACAGTAAAATTTGAAACATGTGATAACTCAAACATGTAAAAGACTAATACATGTATGTATGTGCATGTGTATTATTCTAAAGGAAAAATTAGAACATTTAATTTACCTCACTACATCCTCGTAGCAACATGTATGTTGCTGGTAGATATTTTTAAATTTCCAACCACTGCAATAATAGAACCTATCCATGAATTTGTTTCGATGATTGTCACAACAAAATATTGAGGTTAGTATTAAAATGCCTTAACAAAATTTTTCTGAGCATTTAAATTTCCAACCACTGCAATAATAGAACCTATCCATGAATTTGTTTCTGATGATTGTCACAACAAAAATAATGAGGTTAGTATTGAAATGCCTTGACAAGCATTTTCTAAGCATTTTTCCTTAAGTAAAGGCTACAATTTCAAACTCCACAGAAAATAGTTCTCTAATTTCTGCCATCTTGGAAAAATGACTCCAATGCCCTTCTGAAATCAAAATAAACTCTTGCCAACACAAAAATTGTTACTCATAGTAAAAGTTGAAACATGTGATAAATCAAACACGTCAAATACCAATACATGTTTGTGTGTGTAGGTGTATTTTTCTAATGGAAAAATTACAACATTTAGTTTACCTCATTGCATCCTCATAGCGTACATGTACATTGCTGATAGATATTTTTAAATTTCCAACAACTGTTGCAATAATAGAACCTATCCATGAATTTGTTTTTGATGTCTGTCACAACAAAAATGGTGAGGTTAGTATTAAAATGCCTTGACAAGAATTTTCTAAGCATTTTTCCTTAACTAAGACAACAACTTCAAACTCCATAGAAAATAGTTCTCTAATTTCTGCCATCTTGGAAAAATGACTCAAATGCCCTTCTGAAATCAAAATAAAACTCTAGCCAACACAAAATTATTACTCACAGTAAAAGTTGAAACACGTGATAACTCAAACATGTCAAATACCAATACATGTATGTCTGTGCAGGTGTATTGTTCTAAAGGAAAAATCACAACATTTAATTTACCTCACTGCATCCTCGTAGCGTAGATGTACATTGTAGATAGATGCTTTTAAATTTGCAACCACTGTTGCAATAATAGAACCTATCCATGAATTTGTTTCTGATGACTGTCACAACAAAAATAATGAGGTTATTTTTAAAATGCCTTGACATACATTTTTCTGAAAATTTTTCCTTAACTAAAGACTACAGCTTCAAGCTCCATAGAAAACAGTTATCTAATTTCTGTCATCTTGGGAAAATGACTCCAATGCACTTCTAAAATCAAAACAAAACTCTTGCCAACACAAAAATTATTACTCACTGTAAAATTTGAAGCATGCGATAACTCAAACACCTCAAAGACCAATACATAAACATGTGATAACTCAAACACCTCAAAGACCAATATATGTATGTTTGTGTAGGTGTATTGTTCTAAAGGAAAAACATAACTATTTACCAGATAAAGAATAGATCACATCCAACAAACTAAATTTTTACTTATAATAGAAGACAATTGAAAAGGTACCAAAAATTGAAAAAAATATGTTTAGATACCATGCATATGAAAGTAGAGCAAGCTTGGTTGATTTCTGGATTATGTTGGCTAAGCTTACTCCAAAGTTTGTTTCAGCACTTGAGGAACATGGAGCTGGTCTCACTTTGAATCATATGAACATCCAGATAGAAAAATATGAATTGAATAGAAATTTTTATACTTACGTATGATCAACTATCCTAATGAATGAGTCACTCTATCCCCAAGGGAAAAGGACTTGTCACTTTAAAAATTTGTACAACATCATACCAAATTCGATGGGTTAATATTTACAATGATAAAACACACCTCTTTTGTACCTACATTAAATCTTCAACAACAGTGATAGAAATGGTATTAGACATCCTTACATAGAAGAAGAAGAGGTGCCCTTACTATTTTTCAGACTACATATGGTAGAGGTAGCGGCCTATGAATACCCTGATATCAATATATCCAAGTTTTGCATGGTCCTCACGCACAAAGGAAGAAAGTATTACATTTATAACATATGGAGAATTTCTATTTGGATGTATGAATGGAATAAGATTCTGTGGTCATCATGTGCTCTTGAGAGAGGCCCACATTGCAATGTAGGAGCATAGGTTAGCATTTAAATTTGTACATGCAGTTTAAGTCTCATGATTCAACAGGGTATGAATCAATTATTGGTTTTAATGGTCGTTGTGTTTCCCCTCGCTTCCATTTTTGTTTGTGCTTACCCTAGTGGGTTTGAACCTGATTGAACAATTGTGAAAAACGTAGGAATGCAGGGGATGTGAGGAAAGATAGTTTTCAATTGAATATATATATATATATATATAGAAAAGAGTTTTGACCTTTATCTCAATAAATACCAACAACACCAAGAATAGATAATAGGAGACCATCAAATCCAATTATATATATATATGTAAACCACCCAAAAAGTATGCAGAAAAGTACAAAGAAATGGGCATATTGAATTCAGACCTCTTGTTCCATCACTAAATGCTTTGGAAACACACAGTGGAGTTTTCTTCAATCCATCTTGGTTCACATTTTCACCCAAACTCCTTCAGCAACACCGTCACAACAGCCACGATGATGGGGTTCGAATCTTATCCCTCATATTTGTCTGTGCTTGCATCTGGGTATGGTTTGAGGTTGAAATCGATTGCAAGAGTCTTGGGTTCAACCGACCTCTCTCTCCCCCTTCCCCTCACATCGAAGGAGGAAATTTCATGCCCCAAATGGAAATCCCGGGTAGAAAGGACTAAAAAACAAGCAAGGCAAAGATATGGCCCACTTGCAATGGTCTTCTCATACACACAAGCTCTCGAACCTGGAGCATGTAAGAGAAATAATATTAGAGTGATATTATTTAAAAAAAATAGTCATAAGAGAAATAATATTAGAGTGTTAATATTTTAAAATTTTAGTCATAAGAGAAATATTTTAAAAATTTAGTCATAAGAGAAATAATAGGAGAGGGGTGTAGTATTTAAAAAAATTATTATAGTGATTTACATATTTTGATATAAATTCTAAAAATGTTGATTTTTAAAATCTCTTTTGTATCTATCACAATAATTTACATTAGTAATGGTGGGATAATTTTATCACAATAATTTATGTTACTAATGGTGCGATCATTTTAATTTTTTATTTTTTTAAAGGAACTTTTTTTAGACATGCACCTTATCAAGCAAAAATTATTTTAATATATACTTTTGAAGTAATCTAAATCTTATTATGGCTATCCTTAAAAGAATTATCACCTAGCCTTAGTGATGGTGTAAGGCTCGTATCAAAGTGGTATCAGCTTCTTATGGGAGTTTTCCAATCGCCCATTATGCAAGTCCAACCATAACTCGTCCCCAACCTGTTGTGTTGTACAACAAACCCCCATTTCATAAAATTTTTAATTAAAACTTATAATATGAAATGGGTCCCTTTTTAGATGTGTGAATAAAGTGGTATTAACTCATCATTAGAAAAACCTCACAAAAGGTCCAATGGGAATGATATATTTTAAAATAAACCTTTTGAAAAAAATAAACTAGGTCTTTTTAATAATTATAAAAGTTCTTTATTATTGTGATAAAATGATCGCAAGATCGCATATCGCAATGATAAGAAAACATATATAAAAGAATCATTGACTCACTCCGATCCAAAAAGGAAATCGCTATCGGATATCGGGAAGAGGCAAAATACATAGCATAAAGAAATTCCTCCCTCATTTCTCTGATGCGATAAAGTGTATCGCCATCGGAAGTCGCTCCTAACAACCCAATACATAAAGGATGACATAATCAAATACTCCGATGCGATAAGGCGTATCGCCATTGGCGATTGGAAATATTCCAATGGCATAAATAATATGACCCGAACCCATCCCCGATTGCAATGCATTAAATCAAGGCTCGTGTTACGAAACATATTTAAAAGGCTCACATGCAGTGTATCACATTTCAGTAGTCGGAAGATATTCAGGACTATGGTTAAAACCTTTCCGTTCACGTTACCGATCACCGATTGCGATTTATCTCTGGCTATCCGTCAAAGAATCTAAGCCATGCTTGAATGGGTCATTCATCGTATAAACGATATAATGGGTATTCATGAACTCCTTTACCATGATTGACAGGTTAAACGACCAATTAATGAAGCAGTTATGGCGAGATTTTCCTTTAGATTTTATCTGTGGTAGTTTCACTATAATCCTTTATTATACGCCAATTGACATAATCCTTCCATATTGGTTTATACCAGCTATTCTCTGTATCACGTTGTTTTCACTCCCTGTGCAGAGCTCTGCAGAAGTAATGAATTTGAAACAAATGGGAAAGAAATCTAAGAAATCCGTAGCAGCAGCGGCGCCTACAACACCAGTGCAGTCAACTAATGATCCACAACCAAGTAAAAAAGGTCTAATTTCAGACACTACTTGTCTCGGCCTTGGAAATACAAGTTGGCAAAGCATCTACAATTTAATTGAAGCAGAGGAGCCTGAGGAAGCATCGGGAGGAGCTACTGCAGATTCAACTAGTAAATCAGAAGCTTCCCTTAAGGATTTAGCTGATTCATATTTGCACAGGATAGCAGCACGTGAGAAAATTCTTCCATACACTGATGTGGTGAGATGGGCGGTAGAAGAAATTTCGGTTTTAAACAGAACATTTTTCACAATTGACGGAAGGATTTTTGTCTCATTTCAGCCTGATGACTTAAGGAAGATGTATCACTTGCCCAAACCCAAAAAGAAGTACAACAAATCCTTTCTTGGAAAGTTCGCAGAGGAGAACGAGACTGAATCGGCCCCAATTAAGCAGTGGAGACAGAATCCCGAAAAACACAAACATGAATCATCATGTAAGTACTCTGTAGATTCATTGTGTTCTCCTTACTATTATGCCGAGGCAATGATGTGTAGAATTTGGGGATTGCATGATTCTGCAAAGTTTACTATTGAGATGGTTCCTTTGATGGAAGCGGCAGTTAATAGTGAAATGATGGATTGGGTAAACATATTGTCCGATAAGTTAGCCACTGCAATTCTTGAATTTAGATCAAATACACGCGTAACCACCAGGACTATTCCCCCTTTCTATTATAGTGCTTATATTATGGATACACTTTGTTTTAACTCTGAATATCATATACTCGGGTGGATATGGACTTCACAAGACCCTAAGCCAATCCACATTTATCATCAAATGTTATGGAAGGCGCACTATAAAGATCACTTGTACCAAATCTGTAATGGTTTCATGTTACCTATCTATTATGCCATTTTTGATAAGCTTGCCCCAAAGATTTCCATGGAAGCAGAGATTGACTTGACTGCTGTAGGGAGTTGATTCGGGGAAGACAAGTTCACATATATAAGGGTTTTTGGTAGTCTCAAAAGACCACATGTCCTTCCTCTGTATGTACTTGATAAAATGTTAGCCCGAGAATTGGCCTACCAAATAACAACAGCAGGAACATCCAAAACTCTCAGGAATTATAAAAAGCAAGTTTGGCCTATATTCCCTTTGAGATGCGGTGTTTACACTCTACATGACTACAAGCATGCGGAAAAGGAGGCAGAAAAAATAAACATGCTCAATCTTGCAACCATTCCTAACAGGCAATTCGATTCAAGGAAAGTTGCCTATATTGTTCTTGAACAAGCCAAACTTACAAAGTTTGAACATGAAAAAGATGAATTTGATGACCTGTTCTCTTCAGTAGAATCACTATCCCAGGTTCTAACATTGGCCAAAATGAGATATACTGATGAAGGACTGGTAGAATTTAATAGGCTCAGAGAACAGAGGTTGCAAACTCTACCTCTGGATTTATTAGCTACTACCCCAACAACTCGGTCAAGCGAGCCTAAATAGAAAATTATTGATAAACCTCCTGCTATAAAGAAAATTCCTGAAAAAGGAAAAGAACCATAATAGAAGAAAGAGCAGGGGAAATAATAGGAGAAACAGCAGGAGAAAGAGCAGGAAAAAGAACTAGACAAGGGCAGTGAACACACCAATTTAGATACCCAGATTGCTCCCAAGCTCCTCCAAGAATGGCAACAATTCGATTTTATTATAAGAAATTTGGAAGGTTCACAAGGTTTCAACACACCTAAAGTAATAGTCGGTCAAGAGACAGTGACAACTACAGTTCCAATTGAAAGAACTAGCAGCCTACCCACCAGCAAAGATGTAGAAATAATTTCTAAGGATCCCTTTGATCAGATTGTTTTGCAAATTGAATACATACCACCATTAGATGTCTTTTATAGTCCCAAACATAGGCTGTAGTGAAAAGACAAAGGAAAAGGAGAAGACTTGATCAACCTTCCCTTTTACCCATATAAACAGAGATCGCTAATGTGATGTGGAAAGAAGAATTCAATCCTTCCGAAGACCTAACAAAACTTTCTCAGTATGTCGGAGCTTAATCAGCAACTACTATGGATAAGGCATCAGAAGTAAGCAATTTACTCAAGGAAAAGGACCAAACAATTGTTTCTTTACAGTTTGAGGTATCTGAGAGACAACAAAGAATAGAATAGTTAGTGCAACACCTAGCAGAATAGCAATAGATAAACAATCAATTAAATGAACAATTAATCAAAGAAAAGCAGAGGATAGATCAGAGCACAGTGCAGAAACAAAAATAATTATCCACAACATTAACCAAGCTAAAGACAATGAATGAGCAAATGAGTAAAACAAAAGATGAGCAAATCGCTCAATTATCACAACAGGTAGAAAAATTCAAAAGTCTTCCTCAACCAGCAGATTTCAGGTCCGAAGCTCTCTAGATTAATAAAGCATTGATTACATAGCTAAAATTGCTATGTCAT
This sequence comes from Pinus taeda, assembly GCA_000404065.3. Taxonomy (NCBI): domain Eukaryota; kingdom Viridiplantae; phylum Streptophyta; class Pinopsida; order Pinales; family Pinaceae; genus Pinus; species Pinus taeda. Next base: position 25,098 of record APFE030325456.1, read on the forward strand.
AATATTTCCTTGGCAGAGCCCCTCTGTGAGATTACTTAATCAATAATTGACAAATCAGTCGAAGCTAGGTAGGATTTGGAATAGGCCGATGAAACTTTAACCAACTTTCTCACTTGGCAAGAAACTAGTGAAGGACAAGCTGCGAATATGCCTAAAATTCTAGAGTCACATAAAGAAATCCTTTTCCTAGAATGGCAGTCACAATTGATGAAAGAAGAAAGAGAAACCTCAAGATGCAGAGTATCAACAAGTAATTTAATTTAATTAATCAATAATACCCTTCATCTGTCTAACTTGATATGATAATGCACTCCAGGTAAATTGCCATTAGCCAAGGCATTGGAACAAACATGCAATCAAGAATTGGAGAAGAATGGGAGATAATCGCAGGCATACAAAGTTTAACTTGGGATACCTTTTTGTTTTTCCTAGTTAAGCCATACAGTCAAAGGGCAGCGCTCAAATGTTTAACTGATGCAATCGGTTATATGATTCCGGAAATTCACGATGCCACATATTCAGCCCAGCTGCATTCTCGTCTGAGTCATCCTCCAGTATTGCAACCAATGCTTACTATCTGCCAGCTCAAGCAAGAGGAAGATCATCCGAAACAGTGAATTATGCTGCCGACTGCAAACAGGCCTATTTTAAGGAGATTTTCATGATTTAGTTATACCACCTAGTAGCATTTTTATTTCATAATTAGTTAGTTTAGATAGTATTTATAGACCCTTTCATGCATTTAGAAAGGGTTCTCAATTTTTGTATAAACTAAAATCAAGAAGTTACGCTATTGTACTTCTGATAATTTTTTATGAAGACTAGGCCAATATTCTGAATTTTAATGAAGAAAGCTTTGATGATATGTGCACTATTGCTTTATTGTGGAAGTGTTTCTAAGTTGGAAGAAGGAATTTGAATGCGATTGATATCGGGAGTGATCCAAATAAAATATGGTACTATTATCTATGCTCTTGCTTCATTCTTTAATTTGAATTGGAATTTATGTAACCTTGCTATCATTGGATATCTATATGTGTTTTAACAACAATCCTTATGCTTATCACTATTGAATGTTTAAGGAGTGTTATTCTTTCAATCATATTTATGTCAATGATATATGAAGAATAGTGTAATAATGTTTTAATCATTGTTTTGTTCAACTACTTGAACAAAGTAATTATCATATGAATTAATGTCTTTATTTACTAATAGAGTCATCTATATGCTTATTTGTGACTAAAGATCATCAAAAGTTACACTAAAGCAGAAATTCCCTGGGATAGATTAGTTGTTTATAATTTTATTTTATAGATTAAATCATCATCTATTATCATTAGATATCAAAAATCCACCACTTATCCATCCCATCTTCAAATTATTGGGAAACTGGTCCCTTTATTTCCAGTCAGAGTCACCACACCAAACGGAAAAGGAGCTGCCTTTAAGGTCCGAACCGGGTGGTTTTCCCTGATGTTGTTGCAACAAATTTTCAAGGCATCAACATTTTTGGCACTAGAAGGAGGGCATGAACTGTGAATGGTGAGAAAACCCAAACCTATAGACCATTCTAAGAGTAAATCTCCCTCCACCTCACCTCGGACCTGCCGTTTGCATGCTGGAACACCAGTATTCAAATGAGAAGAAGAGGAGTCAACCACAACTGCTCAAGCCAAACATACCACAGAATGATTAAGTCTTGAGTCTCATGAAGTTCAGTCTCTCATTCATAAACTTCAAGGCTTTTCGATATCATCACAGAAATCTGAGGTATCTCAAGGCAGTGAGACTTCGCAATTCAATCTACCTCACCCTCTCACCAGACTTCAGAGTGGGAAGCTCGGTATTGAACCTACTGAGTTGCCTTTACCCAAAAGGAAAAGGGAAAAGAAGACCACTGAAGGATCTGACATTGAGACTTTCTCATCATCATCCTCCATCTCATCTTCTCCACTGCGAAGTCAACCATCCACTCCTCCATTACACATTATTGTTCAACAAGGATCAGGAACTTCAATATCCCCACCTCAAACCTCAATATCAAATCCTTCTCAAACATCTGGAATTTCATCGGCAATATCATCTATCATAAATTTGAGAATGGCTCAAAATCCATGGAGTAGTCCTGGTGCGGTCAATATGCCTGCACCATTGCACCCATTGCCAGATTCTCCTGAAAAATGGTTGCCGAAATTTAATCCAGATACAGGGACACAAGCCGAGGAGCATATTAACAATTTCAAGTTGTCGGTTAATTTAAAAGGAGTGACAGAGGGAGATGTTGTTGTTAGGATTTTCCGTTATAATTTACAAGGATCAGCTGGGTCTTGGTATTTTTCCCTGCCCTCTTGATCCATTACAAGTTGGAACATTTTTCAAGAACAGTTTCTAACTAAATATGGTGATGATATATCTTTAGCAACATTAATCAACGATCTCTCCAATATTAGGATAGAAAATAAAGAACCTATAAAGGAGTTCAACTCATGATTCAATAAACTCTTGAATAAGATTCCAACCGCCTCTAAGCCAAGTGAGCAAATCAGAAGCGAATGGTATATAACAACCTTACCCTCAAATATAGCTATTTTTGTAGATAGAGCTGCAAAACCAACTTTATCTGAAAACATGAAAGAGGCGCTTGTTGTAGAGAAATGCATTATTTCTTTAGAGAAGAAAGTTGCTCTTGAATATAGAAAATCCAAAAAATTTTGTTTTAAGGATGAGTCAAAGAAGAAAACTCCCAAAGATCCATATGATATGGAGGGTCTTCAAAAAGTTCTCAAGACTATGTCAAATGAGATGGTAGAAATCAAAAAGCAAGTAGCTGATACTTCAACAAAAAGGCCATTTAGAAACTTTAAGAAACCTGAATAAAAACTACCAAATGTTATATCCAATGTAGATTCACAGGAAGAAGAGGTTTAAGAAGAAGAGATTGTAGAATGTCATGGGATGTGGGATTTTATTTTACCTAATTCCAATACAGAAAATGAACAGGAAGCTTTCACTGTGTTTACTACGAGAAGTAAGAGTACTCCTGAACCTGTTCAGTCAACTTCGAAGAAAAGGAATGCAGGTGCCACTACTACCAAAGAAAAGATTCCCACAAACAAAGCTACGGTGATTCCATCCCAAATCCGCCATCATCTTCAACTTCACCTTCAACATCAAAGACATTAGTAGTTGCAGATTCTATGGAATACAATATTATCGAAGACATGAAGAAGACAAAGGAAAATATTACTATGTTTGAAGTTAGCAAACTCAAACATCAACAGAGATTACTCCTTAAGGAGCTAAATGTTGTACCTTCTTCACCTCTTCCTAACGCTGTAATGTCTAAAGCTGCTAACGATTCAAGCCAACCACCCCCTGGTAGAGTGGAATCTACTGATGCCGTTTTAATTGGAGATAGATCGAATTCACATACTCCTCCTTTCCTCTTAACCTATGAGATCTATAATAGAAATATACACAACTATTTGGTTGACTCAGGGGCTTCTTATAATATAATGCCAATTTCAGTTTGTTCTAAACTGAACATTGAACCCCAAAAATCTGCAATTCACATTGTACAGTTGGATAGAACAAAGGTCCACGTTCTAGGATAAATCAACTCAGTAACTATTAGGTTATCAGTTGATCCAAGAGTGGTTCAGAGAATTGATATTCTAATTGTTGATAACTTGAATTTTATGGGTTGATTCTGAGTAGAGATTGGTTTGAGAAACTCCATGATTATATTTCCACCGATTGGTCCCATATGTGGCTACCTTATAAAGGAAAGCCAAATCAGATCAAGATTGATTGAGAGAAACATATGACCCACATTGTTACTGAATTCAAGCAGGAAAATCAACCAATAGCATTCAATAACAATATTTTCGGGAATTACTCATCCGAATCATTCTTTAGCAATTTTGTTGCCCAACCATCTCCTTTATCAGTTAATAATTTCACGTCTCAAATTGAAATTTTTTCACAAACTGATAAATCAAGATGTGTCAATATTGCTAAGGACACTGTAAATAAAATTGTTGATAATTCTTTATTTTGGTCACTATACTTTGATGGGTCTAAATCTAGTGAAGGAGCAGGAGCAGGGTGTATTTTAGTCATCCCTGAGGGAGAAAAAACCATGTTATCATGCAGATTAGAATTTGAATGCACAAACAATACAACTGAATATGAGGCCTTAGTTCAAGGACTCTACAAAGCAATTGATCTTAAAGTTCAATATTTGAAAGTGTTTGGAGACTAAAAAATCGTTATAAAACAAGTTAGAAATACAATTCATTGCCTTTCTAGTCATCTCAAACACTATCCGTCTTTGGTCCAGGAACTCACATCTCAATTTTTAGAATTCAATATTTCTCCCATCCCAAGGTCCTAGAATGCAGCAGTCGACCTACTAGCTAATGTTGCCTCCAAGCTCCTTCCATCTAAAGATTACAGCCCAGATCAATTTTCAGTAGAATTAATGTTTAGACCACCAATCCCTGATAATGTGACCAATTGGCGAGTGTTCAATCACGATGAATAAATTTTAAATTTCTTGACTTCTGACAAGTCCTATGATAATCAAATCGTTGATGAAAGTGACCATGACCTTCAAATGAAGGAAAAGCAAGAAGAAAACTCAATACCTAAACCAGTGGTCAAGCTTGAAGATCTTTTTGATATTAAAGACAGGTTTAAATAGGTCATCAACTCAAAGCTCCAGAGTTCGAATTTAAGATTTGAATTGGTAAACCTAGGTACTGAGATAAATCCTCAAAACATCAATTTAGGATTAATACTTTCTTGAGAAGAAATAATTGCATTCATTAGACTATTACGTAAGAATAAATATGTCTTCGCTTGGAAGTATGATGATTTGAAAACATATGATACATCGATCATTCAACATACTATTCCAATGCTTTCTAAACAAAAACCAATGCAACAGAAGTTAAGGAAAATTCATCCTAACCTAGAGAGTCAAATAAAAACTGAGCTAAATAAACTCTTAAAGGCTAAGATAATTTTTCCTGTCAGACATTCAAACTGGGTGTCCAATATGGTGCCAGTTAGAAAGAAAAATGGTGACATCAGGATTTGCATCGGTTTCATAAATCTTAATAAGGCAAGCCAAAAGGATAACTTCCCTTTACCTACCATGGAACAGACACTCCATTCAGTAGCTGGTTCTGAGTTAATGTCCTTTTTAGATGGTTTTTCAGGATATAACCAAATTTTGGTACATCCTGATGACAGGCTTAAAACTACCTTCAGAACCAAGTGGGGAACTTATGCTTACCAAAAAATGCCTTTTGGACTTATCAATGCTAGAGCTACATTCCAAAGAGCAATGAACATAGCATTCAAAGTTCTGATTAATAAATCAATAGTTTTCTATTTAGATGATATTACTGTATTTTCCAAAAAGAGGTCGAATCATTTACATGATTTAAAACAAATCTTTGAACGCTGCAAATGGTATGGTATCTCACTAAATCCAAAGAAGTCCTTTTTTGCTCTTAATCAAGGAAAGCTTTTGGGCTTCGTTGTTTCGAAGGATGGCATTTACATTGATCCAAATAGAATTAAAGAGATTTCTGATATTCCTTTCCCTCATAATAAAAAGTCCACGCAGTCATTTTTAGGTCAAATTAACTTTCTAAAAAGATTTGTCCCATATTTTTCCCAGATTATTTTACCATTACAAACAATAATCAAGAAACATTTGGTGTTTAAATGGGGGCCCATAGAAAAAGAGGCATTTGATTCTATCAAACAATCAATCATCAATGCCCCTGCTTTAAGCACTCCTAATTTTTCAAAACATTTCATGCTATATACCCTTGCATCTGATTCATCTTATGCAGCGGTGCTGACTCAGATTAATGATCAAAACTTGGAAGCACCAATCTTATTTTATAGCTCAAATCTTCAAGGTGCTGAACTTAATTATTCGGAAGTTGAAAAAACACTATAGACCCTTTCTCTTGAAAGCTCATACAAAAGTTATAGTTCCTTTTTCAGCAGTAAGACAATTATTAGTTCAAAGGGAATTAGGAGAAAATAGAGCAAATTGGGTCACAGCATTACAAGAATATGACTTAGAAATCAAACCAGCAAAGATTGTCAAAGGCCAAGGTTTTTGCAGGTTGTTAACAGGAGCATCCAATATTCAGGAACCTCAAGGTATAGAAGACACTAAAGAAATCAATCAGATAAGTATCACAGATCTTGAATCACAATATGCAGATCTGATTTTCTATTTGAAAAATGGATACGCTCCTTCTAATCTTTCCTATAAAAACAAACGTGCCATCAGATTGAAAGAGAAAAACTTCATAATTGTAGATGATGTATTGTTTAAACAAAATTATGATTCAATTTTATTAATATTCTTAGAAAAACCTGAAGCACAAAAGGTTTTGCAGGAGCTACATGATGGACCGGCAGGAGGACATTTTGGAGCTAATACAACAGCTCACAAAATAATCATGCTGGATATTATTGGCCAACCCTATTCAGAGATACTCACGAATATGTAAGGAAATGCCAAAGTTGTCAAACCTCTAGTGGAAGACAAAAGAAGCCATCTTTCCCTTTGCAACTAGTTAACATTGAACAACCTTTTGAACAATGGGGATTGGATATCATTGGGGAAATCACTCCACATTCATCCAAACAGCATAGATATATCCTTACAACCACTGATTACTTCACTAAGTGGGTTGAAGCAATTCCTTTGAAAACAACAAACTCTGAGGCAATCATGGAATTGATAGATCAATTCATTATTACCAGGTTTGGTGGCCCAAACGCTCTTGTTTTTGATAATGCATCTTATTTCTCTAGAAATTCTATAATTGAGTTTGCTGTCAAAAGAGGATTTAAATTGAGATATTCTACAAATTACTACCCCCAAGGTAATGGTTTAGCAGAATCCACCAATAAAAATCTTATCAAAATTATTAAGCGAACTATTGAGCAGAATCATAAACACTGGCATAAATCTTTGATATTTGCACTATGGGCTGACAGAATAACACAGAAGGCCTCCATAGGCACTTCTCCATTTAATCTATTATATGGAAAAGAAATTGTCATACCAGCAAATTTAATACTCCCATCACTAGCTTTAGTGTAGTTTATTGAAGAAAGTCCCTCATATTCTATTCAACTAAGACATGATCAAATTTTGAAACTAGAAGAAGAAAGGGAAAAGGCCAAAATTATACATGCAAAACATCAGCAAATTATCAAATCATCTTTTGATACAACTTCAACCACTTCAAAGCAGTTACAAGTTAGTGATCTAGTTTTGAAATGGGACAAAGCCCATGAGGATAAAGGAAAACACATTAAGTTCCAGAAAATGTGGCTTGGGCCATTTCAAATCAACGAGAAGATAGGCCTTTCTACTTTCATATTGCAAGATCTATCAAGAAAGAGAGATTCTCTTCCTATTAATGGCCTTATCTTGAAAAAATTCTTCAATTGAGGAGGTAACCCCTTCTCCCTCTGTAAATATTCAATTTTCAGCAAAGTTCGTGTGCATAACTTATTTTTAGGATTTTGAGAAAATAAAGTTGTAAGAGGCCTCTGATTGGTTTTTGCTATATAGAAAAATTTACTCAAAAGAAATAGTTCTGATATTTACTTTTGAAAAATGGAAACCTTAAACGAAAGAGAAATTTCTAGGAAATCAGGTATATTTAGATTATGAAAACCCCATTTTATTCCTGTAAAGTCTTCTCAAGATTTAGAAATATTGTAAATCATTTTAATGTTTTCAAATGGCCTGAAAATGGTTATCAATACAAAACAGAAAGTGATTCAATCTTAGCATCTTCAACTCCCACCCTGTCATCCATGTTCTCTTAAGGAGAAAATTGTTCATCCCATTCATCAAAGTTTCTAATTACTCAGAGTGTAATTCTAAAATATATTTGATATAAAAGATAAGAGGTCTTATTACAAGCCTGCTTACCATGATCATAGGGGAATAATTCAACTGACATTACCAATACTGCACCCAAAAACAGGGTAATGGCTTATAATTATAAGACAAGGGGTCTCATCACAAACCAACTTGTTTAGTTAATTACAACCAGTGAATGGCATTGTCAAACAGCTGGCCACCAAACCAGGACAATGGCTTTTTATCTTACAAAATAAGAAAAAAGAAAAAGTTATATAACAATATGAAGACATATTTTTAGATTCATTCTTTTTAATTATACTCTGAAAAGGATGAGATAATGAATGATCAAATGGTTAAAAGGTATCCCGGTCGAGACTATAAACGTTTGTTGGCAGCAGAGGCTCTACCTATGACAAAGGAGTCATTATAAAGCTAAGTTGGAAAAGTTTTTTGTTTTATCATTATCAACCAATTAAGGCTAATTTAAAACTTAGAATGTATTTAATTTTAATATAAGAAGAAAATAGCAGAAATAGTTATCATTATATTCAGAATTTATGATTGCCTAGTTACCTTAGAATTTTTCTATCATATAAGATTTCCAGATTAAGAAAGTTTAAGTATTTTAATTAAATTTTCAGAAATAATTGTTTCTCCTAGTGAATCGCCAATTGTTGTGCTATACAACAAACCCCCATTTCATAAAATTTTTACTTAAAACTTATAATATGAAATGGGTCCCTTTTTAGATGTGTGAATAAAGTGGTATTAACTCATCATTAGAAAAAACTCACAAAAAGTCCAATGGGAATGATATATTTTAAAATAAACCTTTTGAATTAAAATAAAGTAGGTCTTTTTAATAATTATAAAAGTTCTTTGTTATTGCGTAAAGCGATCGCAAGATCGCATATCATAATGATAAGAAAACATATATAAAAGACTCATTGACTCACTTTGATCCGAAAAGGAAATCGCTATCGGATATTAGGAAGAGGCAAAATACATAGCATAAAGAAATGCCTCCCTCATTTCTCAGATGCGATAAAGTGTATCGCCATCGGCAGTCACTCCTAACAACCCAATACATAAAGGATGACACAATCAAATCCTCCGATGCGATAAGGTGTATCGCCATCGGCGATCGGCAATATTGCAATGGCATAAATAATATGACCCGAACCCATCCCTGATTTCAATGCATTAAATCAAGGCTCGTGTTTCGAAACATATTTAAAAGGCTCGCATGTAGTGTATCACCTTTCAGTAGTCGGAAGATATTCAGGACTATGGTTAAAACCTTTCCGTTCACGTTACCGATCACCGATTGCGATTTATCTCTGGTTATCTGTCAAAGAATCTAAGCCACGCTTGAATGGGTCATTCATCATATAAACGATATAATGGGTATTCATGAACTCCTTTACCATGATTGACAGGTTAAACGGCCAATTAATGAAGCAGTTATGGCAAGATTTTTCTTTAGATTTTATCTGCGGCAGTTTCACTATAATCCTTTATTATACACCAATTGACATAATCCTTCCATATTGGTTTATACCAGCTATTCTCTGTATCACGTTGTTTTCACTCCCTGTGCAGAACTTCACCGAAGTAACGAATTTGAAACAAATGGGAAAGAAATCTAAGAAATTCGTAGCAGCAACGGCCCCTACAGCAACAGTGTAGTCAATTAATGATCCACGACTAAGTAAAAAAGTTCTAATTTCAGACACTACTTGTCTCGGCCTTGGCAATACAAGTTGGCAAAGAATCTATAATTTAGTTGAAGCAGAGGAGCCTGAGGAAGCATCGGGAGGAGCTACTGCAGATTCAACTAGTAAATCAGAAGCTTCCCTTAAGGATTTAGCTGATTCATATTTGCACAGGATAGAAGCACGTGAGAAAATTCTTCCATACACTGATGTGGTGACATGGGTGGTAGAAGAAATTCTAGTTTTAAACAGAACATTTTGCATAATTGACGGAAGGATTTTTGGCTCATTTCAGCCTGATGACTTAAGGAAGATGTATCACCTGCCCGAACCTAAAAAGAAGTACAACAAAGCCTTTCTTGAAAAGTTCGCAGAGGAGAATGAGACTGAATTGACCCCAATTAAGCAGTGGAGATAGAATCCCAAAAAACACAAACATGAATCATCAGGTAAGTACTCTATAGATTCATTGTGTTCTCCTTACTGTTATGCCAAGGCAATGATGTGTAGAATTTGGGGATTGCATGATTCTGCAAAGTTTACTATTGAAATGGCTCCTTTGATGGAAGTGGTGGTTAATAGTGAAATGATGGATTGGGCAAACATATTGTCCGATAAGTTAGCCACTGCAATTCTTGAATTTAGATCAAATACACACGTAACCACCAGGACTATTCCCCCTTTCTATTATAGTGCTTATATTATGGATACACTTTGTTTTAACTCTGAATATCCTGTACTTGGGTGGAGATGGACTTCACAAGACCCTAAGCCAATCCACATTTATCATCAAATGTTATGGAAGGCGCACTATAAAGACCACTTGTACCAAATCTGTAATGGTTTCATGTTACCTATCTATTATGCCATTTTTGATAATCCTGCCCAAAGATTTCCATGGAAGCATAGATTGACTTGACTGCTGTAGGGAGTTGGTTCCAGGAAGACAAGTTCACATATATAAGGGTTTTTGGTAGTGTCACAAGACCACATGTCCTTCCTCTGTATGTACCTGATAAACTGTTAGCCCGAGAATTGGCCTACCAAATAACAATAGCAGGAACATCCAAAACTCTCAGGAATTCTAAAAAGTAGGTTTGGCCTATATTCCCTTTGAGATGTGGTGTTTACACTCTACATGACTACAAGCATGCGGAAAAGGAGGCAGAAAAAATAAGCATGCTCAATCTTGCAACCATTTCTAACATGCAATTCGATCCAAGGAAAGTTGCCTATACTGTTCTTGAACAAGCCAAACTTACAAAGTTTGAACATGAAAAAGATGAATTTCATGACCTGTTTTCTTCAGTAGAATCACTATCCCAGGTTCTAACATTGGCCAAAATGAGATATAATGATGAAGGACTGGTAGAATTTAATAGGATCAGAGAATAGAGGTTGCAAACTCTACCTCTGGATTTATTAGCTACTACCCCAACAACTTGGTCAATCGAGCCTGAACAACAAATTATTGATAAACCTCCTGCTATAACGAAGATTCCCTAAAAAGGAAAACAACTAGAACAGAAGAAAGAGTAGGGGAAACAACAGGAGAAACAATAGGAGAAAGAGCAGGAAAAAGAACAGGACAAGGGCACTGAACACACCAATTTAGATACCCAGATTGCTCCCAAGGTCCTCCAAGAATGGCAACAATTTGATTATATTATAAGCAATCTATAAGGTTCACAAGGTTTTAGCACACCTAAAGTAACAATCGGTCAAGAGACAGCGACAACTACAGTTCCAATTGAAGGAACTAGCGGCCTACCCACCAGCAAAGATGTAGAAATAATTCCTAAGGATCCCTCTGATCAGATTGTTTTGCAAATTGAAGACATACCACCATTACATGTCTTTTACAGTGCCAAACATAGGGCTGTAGTGAAAAGACAAAGGAAAAGGAGAAGACTTCATCAACCTTCCCTTTTATGCATACAAACAGAGATCGCTAATGTGGTGTGGAAAGAAGAATTCAATCCTTCCGAAGACCTAACAAAACTTTCTCAGTATGCCGGAGCTTACTCAGCAGCTACTATGGATAAGGCATCAGAAGTAATCAATTTACTCAAGGAAAAGGACCAAACAGTTGTTTCTTTACAGCCCGAGGTATCTGAGAGACAACAAAGAATAGAACAGTTAGTGCAACAGCTAGCAGAACAATAGCAGATAAACAATCAATTAAATGAACAATTAATCAAAGAAAAGAAGAGGATAGATCAGAGTGCAGTACAGAAACAAAAAGAATTATCCGCAGCATTAACCAAGCTAAAGACAATGAATGAGCAAATGAGTAAAACAAAAGATGAGAAAATCGCTCAATTATCACAACAGGTAGAAAAATTCAAAAGTTTTCCTCAACCAGTAGATTTCATGTTCGAAGCTCTCCATATCAATAAAGCATTGATTACACAGCTAAAATTGCTATGTCATAATATTTCCTTGGCAGAGCCCCTCTGTGAGATTACTTCATCAATAATTGACAAATCAGTCAAAGCTAGGCAGGATTTGGAATAGGCCGATGAAACTTTAACTAACTTTCTCGCTTGGAAAGAAACCAGTGAAGGACAAGCCGCGAATCTGCCTAAAATTCTAGAGTCACATAAAGAAATCCTTTTCCTAGAATGGCAGTCACAATTGATGAAAGTAGAAAGAAAAATCTCAAGATGCAGAGTATCAACAAGTAATTTAATTGAATTAATCAATAATACCCTTCATCTGTCTAACTTGATCTCACAATGCACTCCAGGTAAATTACCGTCAGCCAAGGCATTAGAACAAACATGCAATCAAGAATTGGAGAAGAATGGGAGATTAATCGCAGGCATCAAAGTTTAACTTGGGATACCTTTTGGTTTTTCCTAGTTAAGCCATATAGTCAAAGGGAAGTGCTCAAATGTTTAACCGATGCAATCGGTTATATGATTCCTGAAATTCACAATGCCACATATTCAACCCAGTTGCATTCTTGTCTGAGTCATCCTCCAGAATTGCAACCAATGCTTGCTATTTGCCAGCTCAAGCAAAAGGAAGATCATCCAAAACCATGAATTATGTTGCCGACTGCAAACATGCCTATTTTAAGGAGATTTTCATGATTTAGTTATACCACCTAGTAGCATTTTTATTTCATAATTAGTTAATTTAGATAGTATTTATAGACCCTTTCATGCATTTAGAAAAGGTCCTTAGTTTTTGTATAAACTGAAATCAAGAAGTTATACTATTGTACTTCTGATAATTTTTTATGAAGACTGGGCCAGTATTCTGAATTTTAACGAAGAAAGCTTTGATGATATGTGCACTATTGCTTTATTGTGGAAGTGTTTCTAAGTTGAAAGAAGGAATTTGAATGCGATTGATATTGGGAGTGATTCAAATAACATATGGTACTATTATCTATGCTCTTGCTTCATTCTTTAATGTGAATCGACATTTATTTAACCTTGCTATCATTGGATATCTATATGTGTTTTAACAGCAGTCCTTATGCTTATCGCTATTGAATGTTTAAGGAGTGTTATTCTTTCAATCATATTTATGTCAATGATATATGAAGAATAGTGTAATAATGTTTTAATCATTATTTTGTTCAACTACTTGAACTAAGTAATTATCATATGAATTAATGTCTTTATTTACTAATAGAGTCATCTATATGCCTGTTTGTGACTAAAGATCATCAAAAGTTACACTAAAGCAGAAATTTCCCGAGATAGATTAGTTGTTTATAATTTTATTTTATAGATTAAATCATCACCTATTATCATTAGATATAAAAAATCCACCACTTATCCATCGCATCTTCAAATTATTGGGAAACTGGTCCCTTTATTTCCAGTCGGAGCCACCACACCAAACGGAAAAGGAGTTGCCTTTAAGGTTCGGATCGGGTGGTTTTCCCCTGATGTTGTTGTAGCGATTTTCGAGGCATCAACACAACCTTAAACTTATGTGGAACCCAATGGATTGTGTATCTACTTGTACTTGGAGTTGGTAACTTTCTACAAAATATCATGAAATCGTTGTTGAATTTTTCAGATACGTTCCTCAAAATTAGTTTCTTTACTTACCTCATTCCATGTATAGGAGGTATCTTCATGCATTATACCATGAATATAGCTACATAAATTTGTGTTAATTGTTGGGAGCCCAAGAATGCTTGAAAAGGCTTGTGGCCAGTAGAAATATGAAGAGCTATGTCGAAATTATGTGAAAATATGGAAGGATTTCAACACGTGTATGTGGATGCTCGCAATTGTATACTCTAAAGACATCTCTAATAATCCTATTGACTACTACTTTTTATTTATCAATCTAGGGATGGAAGTTAGTGGGTTTGATCAAGCTTGATGTCCACCATGGACCAAAGGTTAAACCAAAAAATACTAAGGAACCTACTATCCCTATCAAGAAATATGGTATTTGGAAACACTAAGTGAACTAAAATATGCTCGAAGAAGAACTTATGAGTGGATTTTGTTGCAACAATCTTCTTACAAGGTGCCAAAATTCCCATCCTAAGGAAGAAATCAACAATAACAAAAACACATTCGTTACCATGCTTGGTTGAGGGAAAGCATGACATAAAATCTAGGGGCACTAACTCTCAAGGATTATCTAGAGTAGGCAAAGGCCCACAATTGTGTGGATGGCCATTTCCTTTAAATAGAATATAATTCTTCCACTAATTACAGGCTTCGGCAATAGAATGCAGCTCGTTGTCATAGGTTGGCTATCTATGAAACCCATCATAGAGTGTTTCTCTATGATAGACCATTGAATGTTTGTGTTGTATGGGCACTACATCATAAACATGAATTATTTGCTCCTAAAGTCCTTGTTGTGTAGCCATTGATTGAATAGTGGCATTGGAGATAATATTGTTTCCATAAAGAAGAGAACCATAAATAGGCTCATGAACACCATCATTATCTACTAGAGGTACTGCAATTAAAGCAATAACGAATACAAAAGTTGGGATCATCAAGATGTTGAATGATCCAGTGTAAAGATGGTTTTTAGTTCTAGTGATCTAGTCACATAAAAGACCCCATAAATTTGTGCTTTGGGATACCCCCAAGGTTCAATAAGTAATCCAAAGTGAGAGGATCCATTGATAAGGTGACATTTCCAACAACCTTGAGTTGACCCAAAGTGACACCTTGTGAGTCTTGCACAAATAGGTTGCCAATTTGAGCATCAAAAGGAGGCACAATTTCACAAGTGGCAACATCTCACATTTAGGGCACTTGCCCACAAATCTTTATGCATTTTTCCATTGAGGGTACCTTTAACATTTCCCAAGGCATGAATCACATATTTGGAGGAATTTTGGATAACTTGTCACATTCCACTAGCTTCATGCAGGAAGCAGTGCTCCCATCCATTAAGAAGATTTTGGAGGATTTCATGGAATAGTCAAGGGTCACATCTCAAGGGTCAAGAATATGAAAATTGGCATTTGTATCACATGGCATAAAGCAGAAGGACATAAGTGAAAAGTACTCCATTTAGAAACATCTAAAATCTTGTTTATCTCCTCTTTCCAAAAAAGAGAAGACAAAAGACCTAAATTTCCAATGGAGGAAGACTACGGTAAGGGTTACTTCTTCTTTCAAATGTTGAGAGATATTCATGTATGTTAAGGCATGTTTTGTTGTTGAGTTCACATATTTGGAAGCACAATTGCACAAGTGGAAACATCTCACATTTGGGGCACTTTCCTACAAATGTTTATGCATGTTTTCTATTAAGGGTACCTTTCACATTCCCTAAGGCACAAATCAAATATTTGGAGGTATCTTGGATGAGTTGTGACATTTCACTATCTTCACACATGAAGAGGAGTTCCCAACGTTTAAGAATGTTTTGGAGGGTTTTCATGGCATAGTCAAGGGTCACATTTACAAAAGAAGAACACCCAAGTCAAGAATATGTAAAATATGTTTCCAAGGTATTGGTAGATGTGCTAGGTGCCATGGCATGCCAAGATTTAAACTATGTTGCTAATGGATTGTTAGGCGTGCCAGATGCTATGGCATGTCAAGATGCAAACTGTGTTTCTTAGTTGTTTTATGGCCATTGTTGGACATGAGCATTGAGTTGGTAACTTGTAACCTGTTAAGTGGGATAAGTTTAAATTGGACATGAGTAGCCTAAGATGAGTTATATTCAGTTCTTAGGTGAACAAGGCACAGTCTAGTTGTAGTAACTGTAACTTGGTTAGGTTTTTGTAGTCCAGGCTGTTAGCACCTAAATCTACCTCAGGCTGAAGGAAGGCAAAATTATGGGTAACCACAGACCATGCTCATTCTGGTAGCTAGCCCTACCAGAACAGGAGAGGACTCTCTCCGAGTCACTCTCAATGAGTTGATGAACGAAAAGAACTCAGATGACTTTCAAACGAACTATTTATCTTAGGCTAGTAAGTGGAAATGAAAATAAGGAGTGATTTTTATGAATGACTGTGTTTCTGGGATGTTATGGGACCACTGGACCTTAATGAACAGAGAACTTAACATAAAGGCACAGATTATTTCGTGAGGCAAGGTAGGCTGAAAGCCTAACAATTTAGTTTTAAGATATGGCGGAATGGAAAGATTGATTAAGAAGGTGAAAAGGGTATGGGAAACATGAATCCTTTTCAACAGAAGAATGAACACTGTACATGAAATTTTCCCACAGGTAGAGCAATAAAATTGAATTCTACCTAATCTCACTCAAAAAATTTCACCAGAAATGAATACGAAATGAAACTATGGAACATAACAAAGAAATGGAGAGATTGATTAAGAATTTGAAAAGGGCATGGACAACATGAATCCTTTTCAACAGAAGAATGAAACACTGCACATGAATTTTTCCCACAGGTAGAACAATAGAATTGAATTCTACCTGATCTCACTCGAAAAATTTCACCAGAAATGAATACGAAATGAACTATGAAACATAACAAGATACATATGAAACATAAGAGACACACTTTCTACACTCACAACCACAGGAATCTCATGGAACAGAGTCGTTGCCTTTCATTAATTCTCTGTAAAAATATACAGTGCAGAAACAAAGTTTCTTTCCCACAGTGCCCTAGAAGTTACAAGCCAACCAACCTTTTGCAAATAATTTGCATACAATACATAGAATGTGTGAGGAAGAGATAGAACGCCCAGGTGGAGAGCCAACCATCAGCTACAGATGCAGTGCTCTCAAGCATGACATTTGGCTGGGGTGACCCTTTGCATTCCTTTGCCACTTGGATAGATGCCCATTTGGAGAGAAAAATATTTAAATTCTGCCTTTCGTGCCAAAAAACCGAAGTGTAGATCACCGGGCCCACTTGGAGAAGCCGCGACCCGAAATCTCGCGAAATGGGAGCAAATTGGCAGTTTTTTCCTCTGTGCGCCGCGCCAGATTCTCTGTGCATCGCGCCACTTTGGAGCCCGTTTTGGGGCACTTGCAGGTGTCCAAAATGTGCCCAAGTGGGCTTGTTGGAAAGCCTGTCCTGTCTACGTTCTAACCCCACTAGAATTTCCAAGTTTGGTGCTCATTTGCCCCTCCAAATATTCATTCTCCCAAGATTACTTTCTGTGTGTCAAAAAAGTGGCAGAGAGGCCATTTTTTGGATGTTTTTTGACCTTTAGGATGCCCAGATCTTGTCAAAATTTCTTGCCCGGACACCAGTAGTCATATTTTTCAATGCTGAATCCAAATATGTAAGCCATTCCTCGATTAGAGCCCTAGAATTTTAGCAGAGGAATTTTTGTTTTGTGTCCAAAAATTTGCCTGTGACCAAAATTTGCCCAAATTTTTTGAAATTTGGGCTGGAGGTTCCCTACGAAGTGCTAAGCTGTGCCAAGGAAGCCTAAGCCAAGATTCAAAGCTGATCTTGCTCCTTTGCCTCCTTTGCCTCCTTTCCCTCTTTTGTCGCTTTGCTCAATTTTGCCTTTAGGCTCCTGATTCTTGCTTTGGAGCTCATGTTTCGGGCCTGGTAGTGATGAGTCATGCACCTCAGCATGTCTTTCTCCCTGTTAGCTTTATCCAACTGCTGCTCCAAGTGTAGATTGACCCGATCCAACCAAGACTCACGGTCATTGTTGATCTCTTGCTCCAAGGTAGTGAGCTCGATCCCTCTCTGTTGGACAGCTTGTCGATTTTCACGAATGCTTTGCAGCTCCATGATTGTCTGTTGGTCCTCAAGTTTTTTGTTTCTCTACTCCAGATACTTGATGACCCATTTGGCCATCTGGAAATTGAATATCAAGTCTTTGATTTCCATGTCCTGCTCCCAAAAGGTCATCCTAAGTTTGGCATTCTCTGCCTCTGTCTCTTCATCCGGAATGAAGATGACACTAGTCTCTTGTGCACCTGATGGCCCCTCCTCCTACACTGACTCCTTTCCTTTACCCTTCTCCTGTGGTGCTGATGTCGGAAGTAAGGCCCCTTCCACCCCGGGTGGAGATAACACTCGCTTTGCTGCTGCGAACAATGGTCTACTACCCTTCTGGTATGTGATGTATACTGGCGTGGTGGCAGTCTCATGGTGTTCAAACAGATGTGAAGGACCCCCCACGTCATGCCCCGCCTCTGATACCACCGGTGGAGCGCCGAAGAAATCACAGGAGATGAAGTCTTCCCAAGCAATACCCTGCAATCCTAACTGATGGTCCACCAAAATCTGGATGAGAGCAAAATGATAGACACTGTTTAGCTACTGTCGAGGGGTCTTGCGCTGCATGAAGTTTTTCATGTCCTCAATGTTGTTGCAAATGAAAAATGGGCGGCTCATCATCCGCACCTGGGTGAAGTATATGAGCAACCTGATGTGATATGCATAAAGGCATGAAAACCTCCCCTCGCAATTGAAATACTTCATGATCAATCTCATGAGTGGGGCATACTCATCTCTCAAATCTGAATGGAAAAACTCTGGTGAGCTGGCTCAAGCAGCTGTTCTTGATGTAAGGCTCATAATGATGCCTCTCCACCTTCTTTTTCTTATGCCACTGCTCTCCAATGTTCGGTATTCTTGTTGCCACTGATATGGTTTCTGGTGTCAAGGTGAAAGTGACCCCAGCTAGGACAGATTGACCTCCCTGTAGATGAAGTGCAAAAAGGCAGGCCAACTCATGATGGAATCTAACATTTTCCACCCTTTGACAAAATTCATAACATGCCAAGTGCTGGAAATAAGACATGGCAAGCAGGCATGCCTGCAGCTCAGTGAGGGTGTTTGGCTCATCTCTAATATGTCTGCCACTCCGGTAATGTCTCCTATGGGCCCTCTCTCCTGAAGATGTGTCAATGTGGGTCCCCTCCTCATACTCTGATGAATTTTCTGATGCCATTACTACTGCTTGTACCCTAAGTTTTATGCTGCCCTATGAATCCAATGAAACTGGTAGATGCTCTGAAAATCTGTGACCAAGGGGACAATAAAACAGGGAATGTTAGGAGGGGAATGATGAAAAGGGGAATAGGGGTTTAAAAGGAGAAATTTATCAAGGATTTGGGAGCGTTTTTGGGTATGGTGTTGATGGGGTAGGGTTTGGATATTTTGAGCCATAGGAATAAAGGGAACGAATGGATATGATTACAGTGGAGCTAGGGTGATTATTAGGGGAAACTGCTACAGGGGAATTAGCTGGTAGAGGTAGGGTAGGAGCATACTTTAGCAATAATGTCACTGTAGCAAAACCCTAGCTTCTTGACCTTCTTTGTGTCATTCTTTGTTTTACTTTTAAAATTTTTTTCCATTTGATTCATGGTCATCATACCCACATTCCTCTTCAAGTTTAATTGCCAATGGTGAAGGTAGTTGGGCTACTTTTCGAACCTTGAGGGTTATTCACGAAAATTTTGGGCAATTTAATACATTTTTGGGCTTATAAGTCTGTGCGCCGCGCGCCAGGTATGCGCCGCGCCAGTGGCGATTTTTCACCGTGACCGGGCTCCCAGTGTGCCGCGCCACCTTGTGTGTGCACCGTGCACTGTAAAATCACCCAAATTTGCTTGAAAAATAGGGGAGAGGGTTTTAGTGGCAGTTTTAGGGTGGTTTCCTTAGGAAACATGATGGAATGGAGGCGAGAACGATGAGGAGTGAGGGGACAAGGGGAGGGGAGCAGAACCTTGGTGTTTATCATCACATTTTGCAACCCCATTTCTCGTTTTTCTTGATGATTTTTTCATGGTCGATCTTGCTTTTGGGGTACCATTTAAATATCTTATGCACACCAAATCATTGACAAATTTGAGAGAGGAGAGGTGTCAACAGGGCCTACCTCTTGATTTGCTAGCCTTCACTGAGATTTGGAATGATTTGCACTGTTTTTATGCCCCTGGCTGTGTACGTCACACGCCAAGCCCAATGTGTCACATGCTGGGTGTGTGTCACACCCTTAAGAAAGTTGAACGACGGGCAGGCTACGTGTGCGCCGCGCTCCTGGGTGTATGTGACGCGCCTACCAAACCAACTCTCACTCACTCACACTTTCATGATTTCGCTCTCCCACCTTTTGTAATGTCTCTCAAGGTGTTCAATGGCACAATGGCTTTGCTTTGGGCCACAACAAGTATATATATAGGCTTGAGAGAAATTGGTTTGATTTTTTGTTCTTTGAAAACCCACTTTCAAATGTTTGTGTTTTGCACTTTTTTCATTGACTTTAACACCCTAATTTTCATTTTTCTCTGAAATTTTTCCTCTCATGATGGGATTTTCGGCATTTCTTTGCGGGGACTGTGTGACTGGGCATTTGGCCATAGAAACCATGACTGCATCTGAAAAATCAACTTGTGCATTTTTGGAAAATTTTGTCATAAATGACCTTGTTTGACTTTTCTTCAAAACAAAGTTTTGAAGAAGAGTCGATGTCTCTTCAGGTGATGATGAAGCTTTCTGGACCATAACTGTATAAGGTCTTCCCCTGGCCTGCATGGCTTGTTCTGGACATGTTTTTCAAAGACCAATTTGATGGTTTCCTAGACACAATCATAAAAAATGACTTTGTCCTGTAATATGACCAGACCTTGACTATCATGAATTTCAGTGATTATGGACCAAGACCTGAACCAGTAGGGGCCAGACATGAGGGAAAATGACTAGCATGACTTTCTCTGTCAGATCATGGCATGTCCCTAGAGAAATGCAACTAGAAGAGTGGAGCGGGACACCTAATCATGAAATGCATAAAGACTTTTGATCCCTGACGGAGGACTTGACCAGACCGACTCTAACACAGGAAAGACTTGGTTGGGTTTCCAAGTCCTAGAAAAAATAAGGGTAGTTGTGAGGGAATGATAATTAAGGAGTGTCAAGGCATGCCAAGGAAAGAAAAGTTGTGCAAAGACATGCCAGATAGTTTCAATGCATGTGAGGAGTGTTAGGGAGTGGGAAAACATCACAAGGGAGAACTAGGTCAAAATGCATGGAAATGAACGAATAAGAGTGTGTGCGAAGGAGTGTCAATGAATTCCAAGTGTCTCGAGGATAAAGTGTGTTAGGAGAAGTTTGGAACAAGACTTGTAGGAGGCAATCCTATAGTTATAATAAGGGGTTGGACAAAGCAGTCTCAGACAAAGGGAGACTTTGGGTTGGGCACAACATTATTTTTCCAATGACTTGGTTGGGTTCCCAAGTCACAAAAAAAGTAAGGCTATCTATGAGGGAATGATAGCTAGGGAGTACCAAGGTGTGCCAGGGAATTTCAGGAAGTACTAACAAATTCTAGGCAGTTCCATGACATGATAGGCATGCCAAGATGTGCTAGGTTCTAGGGTGTGGCATGAACAAATGTTAGGGAGTGTGAGGGCGAAGTGCCAGGGAAACACAAGGGAGGACTAGTTTCAAATGCATGGAAATTAAGTGTTGGTGAGCTCTAGGTGTTTTAAGGAGGGAGTGACAAGGTATGATAGGTAGTACGAAGGCATGCTAGAATGCTAGGGAAGCATACCAAGATGTGTCAATTGCCAAGGTGTGCCAATGCGTGCTAAGGAGTGTTAGGGAGTACCAGGGAAACATAAGGGAGCACTAGGTAAAAATGCATGGAAATGAATGAAAAAGAGTGTGTGACGAGTGTCAGTGAGTTCTAGGTGTGTTAAGGATGGAGTGACATGGTATGCTACGTAGCGCTAATTCATGCTAGAGTCCCATTGAGGCATGCTAGGTTGTGCCAACATGTGCTACAAAGTATTAGGGAGTGTCAGGGAAACACAAGGGAGCATTAGGTCAAAATGCATGGAAATGAATGAATAAGAGTGTGTGACAGGGAGTGTTAGTGAGTTTCAGGTGTTCTAAGGAGGGAGTGACATGGTATGATAGGAAACATTAAGTCATGTTAGAGTGATAGGGCGACATGCAGCCAAGATGTGCTAGGTGTCAGGTTATGCCAACATGTGCTAGGAAGTGTTAGGAAGCGCTAAGAGCACACAAGGGAGAACTAGGTCAAATTAATGCATAAAAATGAACAAATAAGAGATTGTTACAAGAAGTGTCAATGAGTTACAGGGGTGCTAAGAAGGGAATGACAAGACATGCTAGGCAGTTCTAAGGTATGTTAGAGGTTGGGGAAACATGCCAAGATGTGCTAAGTGCTAGGGTGTGCCAATGCATGCCAGGAAGTGTTATGTAATGCCAAGGAAACAAAAGGGAGCACTTGTTTCAAATGTATGGAAATGAATGAATAAGAGTGGGTGACAAGGAGTGTCAATGAGTTATAGGTGTGATAAGGAGGGAGTGACAAGGTATGATAGGTAGTGTCAATGAATATTAGAGTGCTAGGGAAACATGCCAAGATGTCCCAGGTGCTAAAGTGTGCCAATGTGTGCTATGGAGTGTTACGGAGTCCCCACAAAAACATAAGGGAGAACTAGTTCAAAATGCATGGAAATGAACAAATAATAGTGTGTGAGAGGGAGTGTCAGTTAGTTCCAAGTGTGTTAAGGAGGGAGTGACAAGGTTATATGCCGGGTAGTAACAAGACATGCTAGAGTTCAAGGGAATGTCAGGGAGTGCTGGGGTGTGCTGGGGAGTGCCAAAGCATGCCAGGGAATGCATGGGATGCTAACATGCACCACATAGTGCCAAGGGATTGTTAGACGTGCTAGGTGTTATGGCATGTCAAGATATAAAATATATTGCTTAGTCATTTTATGGCCATGGTTGAATGTGGGCCTTGACTTGGTAACTTGTTAAGTGGGATGAGTTGATATTAGACATGAGTAGCCTAAGATGAGTTATAGGCAGTTCTTATGTGAACAAGGCATAATCTAGTTTGAGTAACTATAGCTTGGTCAAATTGTTGTAGTCAACACAGGACTTGGTTGGGTTCCCAAGTGTTACACAACATTTTTTCACTGTCCCTGTACTCCCCATTCCTCAATCTTGGAGGACCTCTACACTGAAATATATATGCTTTCCCATCATGAAGAGAATGCCTTTACATCCCTCTTCATGTGCATAACATTCCCCTCTTGCATCATTTCCCAAGAATCTTCCTTCAATCCTAGTTTTCAAGACCAACGCTAGTGTTCAGTTCCTTCCCCACATCGATTTGTAGAGTTTGAAACCAGGCCTAGCATCAAACGGTGCAAGTGAACCCTTCATCACTCGCATCAACCCTCTTTTGGCAAGTTTTTAAAAATGGAGTCGAAGCTTCCAGGTCTAGAAGCTTCGTGAACAAAAGTCTGGTAAATGATAGGGCTGGATAGAGATGAGAGAGTCTGTTTGGGCTCCTTTCTCCTATTAAGATGGAACAAACCAAAGAGATAAGCCCTCTCCCATCATAAGAGGAACCATCTCCCCTCCATTAAAGCTATATAAAATCCTCCTTTTCCATGTTGAACTAGTCTTTTTGGAGCTTGAATAACCAGTAAGATATCTATAGATTTAGCATTCTAGTTTATGTTTGTGAAGGGAGAATAGTGTGTTTGGTTTGGTTTTGAACTAAAGGGAAGAAGCCTTAAACTTCCATTGTTGAGGCTAACCATGAGATGCTAGCAGTGGTGTTGGAACTTGGATATGTCAAAGGAGGCCTACAATGTCAAGGCTTTGATTGTATTTCCTTCTGAGTTTTATATGAATACAACTAATGGTTTATTTCCTACATTGAGTGTCATATTACATTTGATGGCTTAAGATTCCTTGAATTTTTAAGTAGATTGAATGCAACTGTATGCTATCACATTTTCTATTTCCTCTTGTGTACTTGTTTAAGGTATTTGAATGAAATAATGAAAGGAAGCTGGAGCAAACGAGCGAGATCACCATCAAGCAGATTAGCATTCTAAGAGGTAGGCCCTCTTATTTGATTCTAGTCTAAGGAAGTTTACATTAGGTTGTTCTATTTATGGCTAGACCCACTCTTGGGTGAGAGGGCTCACCTCTGTCCACAGAGGATATTTACCTACTCCACAAATTGGTGACTCCACTGGGAAGCCATCCCTCTCTTTTAATTGTTTTTCATTTCATGGTTTGTGTGAAATTTTGTTGTATCACCCTTTCCCTTTGGTTTTCTGTAATTTCCCTGGTTTATTGCTTTGGTTCAAAAATTTAGAGTGACAGGTCTAGTTTTGATATTTGAAAATTATTATTTTTTCTTTTAAATCCTCGATTAACGTGTTTTATTTTTTGACAGTCACGCCATCCAGCGCGAATTTCTCTTAAATGGTCACGTCGTACCCCCTTGTGGCGCTTGTTGTCAGTTAGGCAATCGTGCCAATTCCTATAGGTGAAGATTAGGGTTTCTCCTGAATCACAACTAGTGTGTCTTTCCCTCACAATTTCTGCCTCTTAGCTTGTTTTCTTTTGTTCTCTCTGGCTAGAAAGCTTCATTAGCTTGTTTTGTGTGCTTGTTTGGTTTGAGATTTCCTTACTTGATTTTTTGAGTCTTTGGATGGTTTGTGGCCCTAGGGCATCTAGGTCATTGTCCATTTAGTTGTTTGTGTGCTTAGCAAGTCAAGTGGTTGGTTAACTGCTCCATGCATTTTGTGTTTTAGTCCTTTTATTTCTTTGGTTTCAATTGAACAAGTTTGAAAAGTTTCGTTTACTCTTCTCTTGGTTGAACGTCTCTTTTCAAGCATAGATTACAATTGCTTGTCTTGTTTCTATTGAGTCTTTGCATGATTGGCTTGGAAAGAGTTCTATTTTTTGGTTTGGAAAGAGTTCTATTTTTCGTGCTTTTCATATGATTGATGTTGATTGTTTGAAAAAAATTCATTGAAGTGTTTATGTGAAAGATTCATTTTATCATTCCATTGAAAAATACATCATTATAGCTTGTTGAATCAATATATTGCATTAAGTAGCATCATTGGAAGCTAGAATTGCATCATCATTTACATTTGAAATGAAATGAACTTCTTTTACCATTGAAAGGGCTAGTTGAAGTGCATTTGATATGAAGATAGGAAGTTGAAAGATTTTTCATTATTTTGTTTTTAAAAATTGAAGTAATGGAGAGTCATCTTGCTTTCAGTTGCTTGTTTGTTGGATTGATTGTTTTCTCTACTCTCATTAGTGTAAACATTCATCAAATTGAAAGGGTTTTGTCTCATTTAGGCGCATATAGGAGTTTTTAGAGTCACATCGATAGGGCCTGAAAACTGAGACATAATTTCAAGATAAACTTTAAAATGTATTCAATTAACCTAAGGTGCATTTGAAACTTAATGCTCACATTTTAGAGGTCTAGGCTAGAGATGTGTTCCGACATCTTTAAACCTAGCAGTTGTTGTTCACTTCGGCACTAGACAGCGCTAGTATGGACTTGTGCTCCTCGTATCATTGTTTATATAAAGGCAGACCCCACTAAGTTTGTAATCCTTTATCCACAGGAAGCCGAGTTTTCCGCCTTGTAAATGTGATACACCGAACACAACATTTAGGGAGATTGACTACCCGTACTTCTCAGTTCGCCAAAAGGTATTTTGCAGTTTATGGTTACCTGGTAATCCTTTTGCCTAGATTATCCTGAGCAATTGTTTTGGTCTTTTTGAATCTTTAAATTTAAAAGATCGTTGAGCACTTTTGCTTTCGAGCTCGTTCAAACGGAAAGCGACTAGAGTCATCTTTTCCTTTTTCTCGACTCTTAAAACATGAAAAGGCATCAGTCTGTTTCAACGTCTTAAAATTCTTTTTGCCCATGTTCGCATCACATTCCTGACAGTCTTATTCTAGAACACATCATGAGTATACCTTTAATATACTTTGAAGAAGCCCTGAAATTAATCTCTTTTTTCTTGTTGTTTGAGACAAAGTCATCATGGCAGAACCATCAGGTTCACCTAGTTCCTCTTCCATCCCTCCATCTAAAAGATCATCTGAGGAGCCTCTTCCTGAACTCCTGCAGTCACTCGAGGATAAAGGTGTTGAACTTGGAATTGTTCTAAGTATTCAACATTTCTCATCTCGTCCTCGCCCATCAGATACTGGTTCATCTTATAAATTTGTCCTGGAATTTCCAGATAATCCTATCCAAACTCCTGAGAGTCTGCCGACTCCTGGAGGTCAGCAAGGACTGGTTGTTTACCCTCTGAATCATTTGTTTGATCTTGTTGTGATATCACTGCAACATCCGTACAGTTTGTATCATCAACCAGGTATTCCTTTGGAATTATCCCCTTGAACATCTTCAGTTGTTCATCATCATTTATTTCCATCCAAGGAGTCAGAAGGTGATATTCCACTCTCCTCTTCGGGTCACTCGGAGGTTTCTGCTACACACACTCGTCGCGTAGTTGATGAACATGGATATCAATTCCCTCCTGAAAGTTTCCCTTACACGGGAAGCATTCCGACCAGCGTTTACCAAGTATAGTAGGCCTTCATTGTCGCATGGTTATACCTCTCTAGCTCAGTTGGTTTCGGGTGCTCCTAGTGCCTAATCGTTATATCACAACCCTATCTAGTTGTTTGGATCTATGCCTACCTCAAGTTCATTCATTCAGAACCCGACCTCTCAATCGAGTGTGCATACTACAGTCACTTCAGTTTGGGTGCAACCCACCATTATAAATCGACTCATTTCATCATTTCAACCAACTCTTCTGTTCAACCGACAGTCTTGAGTAAAGTCTCTGTAAGTTCTTCGACCCCTCTAGTAAGTGGACAATTTGTACCTCTCCCTGGGGGGCAAGATCCGAATATCTCCATGATGTCTAGTGCAACCAATGTGGGTGGCTCACAAGGTCACATGGTTGGAATGATTCAGGCCTCTTACGGTGCTATTCTGAACCCTGCTGGTCCTTCTGGATCAAGTAATGTCCAATACCAGTAGCCGAACCTTGCTAGTTCATCTGGGTCAAGTAATGCCTAGTACCAGCAACCATATGTGGCTCAGGTTCCATTCCAACCTCCTTATGTTCCATATGGCTCATAAGCAATGGTAAATTATCCTTACATCCCTCAAGCTAGACCTTATGTTTAGTCTGGTCCATCCGTCATGCTTAGTGGATATGGCGAGATCCAATTCAGGAACTTTTAGTACCCTCAAGGTATCACTCTAGGAACTGTCCAAGTACCCTTGTTGCAGCAAGGGCAACCCTTGCAGTAGCAAGGGAAACCTTTGCAACAACAAGGGCCATCCTTGTAGTAGCAAGGGAAGACAATGCAGCAGCAAGGACAACTACAACAACTACAGGGGCAACCATTGCAATAGTTGCAACAAACTTTGCAGCCACAAACACAGTTAGTTCACCAATCATCTCAACCTATGTCCTCGCAAGGTCAACCTCTACACCCACAAGGACAAACTTTACTGCAGCAAGTCCAACCCTTGCAGCACCAAGGTCAGCTTGGGCAGTAGCAACCCTTGTACTCATATCAACAGGGTTAACCTTTGCACGGTCAAGATCAAGTCTTGCAACAACAGGCTAAAAATCCTTATGTCCAAGGGCAACAAGTTCACAATCTTTATGTCCAAGGGCAGCAGGTAAAAAATCCTTATGTCTAAGAGTAGCAGGTTCAAAACCCTTATGTCTAGGGGCAGCAGGTGCAAAATCCGTATGTTCAAGGTCAACAGGCTCGACAACCTTTTAACTTGCATTTTGCTTATCAGCAGCCTATGGCTAGATAGTATCAAGGCGACTGAGGTTAGAATCCTCCCTATGGGCAAGGTAACCTATAGTGGGGGGAAAATAAGATGCCATATGGACAAAATCCTTGACTATGGGGACAAAATCCTTACCAACAAGCATGGTTTTTTGTAGTCTAGTCCTGCTCAGAGGCCCCAAATGCCTTTTAATATGCAATTTCCATTCTTGGCCACATTGAAGCTTCCAGATGCTTTTAGACTCACAAATGATCGCATTATTCATTCGCCTTACTGGCCTCTAGTTCTGTCCAAGATTTTGAGTGATTTTCTGAAGTTTGAGGGAAAAGCAAAGGAGGATGCACAAGCCCACCTAATGACATATCACCTTTGGTGCTCCTCCAATTCATACGTTGATGATTCCATTCCTCTCTGACTTTTTCAACGAACTCTCACAGGTGCTGCAGCCAAGTGGTATATCAAATTGCCTCGAGTTACCTACAATGAATTCAACACTCTTGTTATGCCTTTCCTCACACATTTCGGTTTTTGGTTCACTATGAAATTGGCACTCATCTGCTTACGTCCCTTAAGCAAGACACTGTGAGCCATATCTCCGATCACATCCATGAATGGAGGCATTAGCATTGCTTGATTAAGTTTGAAATTGTTGATCAGTTGTTGACAGAATGGTTTACCAAGTCATTCATGAGCAAAATTGCTGAGGATATAGCTATGGGTGGTTGTGTCATTGAGGAGCAAGCCATCAATCGTGCCCAGTATTTAGACCTCATCTACTTGCAATCTGGCACGTTATATGATATGTTACCTAATGCTCGAAGACCATCATCTGATCTAACAACATCGAAGTCTCTAGATACCCCACCTATTCATGGAGTGATTGGTTCCTTGTCTCAAACCCCCATGAAATCTTCTTCCAAGAAAAAGGCGGTCTCAAACACTGGTTCCAATGATCCCTCTCGAAATTTACCTAGTCCCAGTAAAACCTCTGAGGTTCACGCTGTCTAATTTACCACAGCAGAAAAATCATCTAAAGGTAAAAATAAAGGCAAAGGCGAGGCCAAAGTTGATGCCAGAAAATAGGGCCCTCCTAAGTCATCTGTTAGTGATGCTTCTCAAAGGAACCCCAAGTATCCATGCCTCATCTGTGAGGAGGATCAATATACTAAATATCGTCCCCGATGGTCTGAAGTTAGTCGCTTGCTCAAAAGGACCCCAGTTGTCTTGAAAGAGCCCTTCTATCCTAGTTGACCCAAGTGACAAACCAACCTCAGTATTTCGCTTCCTCACGTTCCCAAGTGTTTATGATGAGTATGCCTATAAATGTGGCTACTGGATCAAAATATTATCAAACACCTACTCCAAAAACAGGGAAAGAGAAAGAAGGTGCCCCTTCCTCCTCTATACTATCTACCTCTGGTCCTCTCCATATAGAGTAACCTAATCCTGATTCCGCTATTTGAACACCCTCTCAGGGTGTGCTACGAAAGTCCTCGTATAATCTGAATGCTTGAGCTGCTCAACATTATAACACTATTGAGGATTTGGCTCAAGTGTCATCAGCTATGTCTACTCTTGAGGCCCTTCAAAGCTGTCCTTCTTAGCAGAAAGTGTTTCTCTTGGACATTGGATGTATTGATCCATTTGATTCCAATATCATTTGTTTTGATTTGGAAAACCATGTCCCACACTTACCTCATCAGATTGCCTTCCTCATTCAAGTCATCATTAATGAGAAGACAATTCACAGGACCATCATTGATGAAGGTTCTTCCACCTGCATCATGTCTGTCTCTTGTTGGAAGGCAATTGGTTCTCCTACCTTGAACCAATCACCTAACACTTTGGAAGCCTTTGATGGGCATGATTCTCAACCATTCTGTGTCCTTCCTAATCTTTCCATTACTTTGGAAGGCAAGACAGTACATGTCGAAGTAGAAATTGTTGATGCAAATCTTAATTATAATATTCTACTCAGATGGAGTTGGATCCATGCTATGCATCTTGTGGCCTCTTCTCTATTCTGCGTGCTCTGTTTTCCCCATTAAGGGAAAATTGTCACAGTCGACCAATTTTCTTTCTTTGCTTCTTCTTCCTCGGATGGCAATGTTCCTTACGTGAAGCATACCGGTGCTCCTTATGAGAGTGTGGGGGATGGAATTTGTAAAGATCCCGCCTTGATGGGTAATTTTCCTCTCCCACCTCTGCATGTTGCCTCAGTCAACATGATCTCAATTAAGTCTGATCCTTGGGTCATTCTGTCTCCTAATCTTGTTGATACATGGGGTTATGTCATGCCATTAAGCCTTGCCGAGATCAATTATGTGGAGATTGTTTGGCTTCATCTTCGGTACCTACTGATCATATTCTTTCAAGTATGTCTCTTGACACATATTCTCAATCCTCGTGGCTTGGTTCTTCAGATTCTCCTGATCCCTTAACCGAGACTTTTCTTTCTAACAGAAGTATCATGGAAATCATGTCTCTGGAGGAAGAACCATGGAATGATACTCATCATTGTTACTCGTTCTTACCTGGCCCGACGGTCATGTCTACCTGTCTTGAGAAGTTCTCTTCTCATTTCCCAACCCAACCACTTCAAACACCTATTTTGAGTCATGAAATTTGGTTAGAAGGAAACTTGGGTAATATTACCCAAATGATGCCCATTGACATTTCCGTTAAACTGGGCTTCGTTGAAAACATTCATATTGGGGTGACTTCTTCTCCTGATGAGATCAAGCTCTATACTTGTATTTTTCAAGAGTTTTGAGATGTTTTTCCATGGTCGTATGAAGAGATGCTTGACATTGACCCAAGAATAGTCATGCACGAGATTCTGACTTATCCCAATGTGAAGCTCGTTCGACAACAACTTCATCCAGTGCACCCTAGAAAAGCGGTCACCATTAAAGGGGAAGTTGAAAAACTTCTAATATGGGTTTATTTATCCTATCCATCTGACAAATTAGGTGTCAAATATCATAGCAGTAACTGAGAAGCAGGGAACCATTCGGGTATGTGTTGACTACTGTGACCTTAATTGTAACTATCCAAAGGATAATTACCCCACTCCTTTTATAGACCAGATCATCGATGAATGTGTTGGGAGTGAGATTTTTTCTTTTATGGATGGTTTTTTTGGTTATAAATAGATAAACATTGCACCGACCGCTCAAGATAAGATTGCCTTTATCTATCCATGGGGGACTTTTGCATATAAAAATATCCCTTTTGGCGTTAAGAATGTTGGGGAAAATTTTCAAAGAGCGATGTCCTATGCTTTCCATGACATTAAAAACATCTTTAAAACTGATTTGGATGATCTTCCTGCTCATTCACGTAAGTGCCATGACCATCCTGATCATCTTCGACAAATCTTTCTTCGTTGTAGACACTTTAACATTCGGCTAAATCCACATAAGTGTGTCTTTTGCGTCGAATATCTTGGAATTATGGCACAGGTTTGACACTATGACACAAGTGTTGTCCTTGATGGAAATTCACTCAGATGATAGATCACAGTTCAGGCTCTCAGAATAAAAGGAAAAGAGATATATGTAGTTTCCATTTAACCAAGTCGCGTATACACGCGGGATTGCTGATCAAAAGTCACGTACGCGTATGCACACACTTTCATGCATAGAAAAGCATGTACATGTGGGAAAACTTATTTTTAGTCCATGGTATCTTGTCTAAACTGTTGAACCCAAGTATTTGGACCCAGGTATTGGTTCTAAGTGGTTTTGGACCATGCTATTGAGTAAGGCCTAAGACTATAAAAGGAGAAGGAGATCACTAGGCAAAGGCATTCACTCAAGTATTGAATATCTTATGAAAAGCAAGATCTAGAATACTGGTCATTGGGTTATGGTGCATAGCTGTATCTGAACCAAGGAGGAACCTGAGCGCTAGAAGAAGGACAAGTTCTATTGATGGGTCAAGATATTAAGGCTTGAATAGTAGTATCTTTGTGTGATTTTGATTTGTTATATTTGGCACATAAATTTGATAATCTGGGTATAACTGATGTCTAAATATTTGAAAAGGGAAAATTGTCTTTTATAGATCTGTACCTAGGTTTGGCTCAGCAAAGGTGTGTATACATGCAGGTTCAGTAATTCAAAATAGCGTATATGCTGGTTTGCCTTAATACAGTAGCGTATGCACACAGGTTCCACACATTGAAGTAGCGTACGTCTCATAAAATATGTTTTAGCTACTTCAGTTTATTGCTGCAGTGTTCTGGGTTTAGGATTGGTGTCTGGTTACGGTTATTGTTTTCTGGTTACAACATTTAGAGAAGTGATTGTTTGAATCAATTTTTGATTGGTGCAAAGGAGATTGGTTGATGCAGATATATTTGATATTTGATTGATGTTACTGATGGATCCAATATGAAAATTTATGAAACGTGGTCCCTGGAAGAAAAGAGAAGGTTGTAGCCTTCTGTAGGTCAGCACCTACGTACTAGTACATCACATAGTACAAAAGCTAAGGGGGTTGTAACTCCCTTCCAGGAGAAGCTGGAGAATGAGAGAAGCTTGTAGCATTCTGTAGGTAGAAGCCTGCATACTAGTATAAGACTGCACCAGTACAGAAATATTGTAAAATGAAGTTTCTTATTAAAAGAAGATAGAGACAAATTGCAGCAGGTGATTTTCACCCACATTGCGTTTCCACCTTATATCTTGTGTTCATGTGTGTGATGATCTATTCTGTTTTACTACACCTGTTTATTGTTCTTATGGTGAATGATGTTCTGATGCACTAATTTAAAGATCAACTTTTAATGGATTAATTGAATCATAAAGTTTACTGATATACGCTGGTTTCTTTAAACACAGTTGCGTATATACGCAGGTTCCCATAACTGAAGTAGCATATATATATTTGAGTATGAAAATGAAAAAGTGTTTGATTTGATAATACTAATTCACCCCCCCCTCTCAATATTATTTCCAACAATTGGTATCATAGCAAGTCCTTTAGAAGAAGCTTGATCGCTTGAAGGAAGATCTATCATCATGAGCAACTACGAAAAAGAGGCATCCATCAGGCCACCAATATTTGATGGGAGCAACTTTGTCTATTGGAAGGTAAGAACCACAACCTATCTTCAATCTCTTGGTGCAGAAGTTTGGGATATCATGGAAGGAGGGTACACATTTCCATCAGCAACTCCTATTGATACGGTTGGTAAAAAGCAGTATGAAACAAATGCAAAGGTTGTCAATATGCTATTGGGGAGTCTATCTCAATCAAAATTCATCAAGGTTATGAAACTCAAAACAACCAAGGAAATATGGGACAAGATCATCCTAAGCTATGAAGGAGACGATCAGGTAAAACATGCAAAACTACAATCTCTCAGAATTCAATATGAAACTCTCATAATGCACAATGATGAAAGTGTGACTAATTATTTCTTACGAATATATGAGATTGTTAATCACATGAAAAATTTGGGTGAAGAGATAAAAGAAGTTACTTTAGTTGAAAAGGTTCTAAGATCCTTGTCTTCTAAGTTTGAATCAAAAGTTTCTGCCATAGAAGAAAAGCAGAATCTTCAGAGTATTATGATGTCACAGCTGCACGGAATTCTAACTGCCTTCAAAATGAGAAAAGGAGGGCCATTAAACATGAGAGAAGCTGCATTCAAAGGAGAATACAATGAGTCAAGGCATACATCATAAGGAGAGGAAGAATCAAACTTTTTCAAGAACCTTCAACAGGGTTTTGGAAGATTCAGAGGTAAGCTACCTTTCAAATTCTTTGCTTGTGGAAGACTTGGTCACTATGTAGCCAAATGTCCTCATAAAGATAAGGTTGATAAAGGTAAGGAACCAGTTAAAGGGAACAGATAACAGAACGTAAGTAAGAAGAGTTATTATACACATGAAGACAGTGATGGACTTTCAAATAGTGATGAAGATGAATATGGTAATGATTATAGACTTTTGATGGCTTTTGAAGATGATGATTTCTTGGATGCTATAGATGAAGATGATTTCTATGAAGAAATTTCTAAACTTAAAAATCTGTTTTAGAAGAAAAGAATATGATCATAGATACTCTGACATTTCAACTTGCTGAAAGGGAAAAACACAATGAAAAGTTAGAATGTGAAATTGTGGGGCTTAGAAAAGATATTGAGAAAACAAAAACTCTTAATCTTAGATTTGCTAAAGGATCTGAAACTTTAGATGAGATTATCAAAGTGCAGTGTTCCTCTAATCAAGACAGGTCTTGGATATACTGAAGAAGCATCTCAAGTGAAAAAGTCATCCACCTCCAAAAGTTATCTTGATGCAGCAAGAAGAAGTGAACAAAGGCATAAAGCAGATAACCAGGTAAATCAGGGTCAATTTACTTCAAGGATAAACAGAGATCACCAAAGGGTGAACAAAGGCTACAACCAACCTCAGGTAAATCATTCTCAATTTGCCTCAAGAATGAATGGAAACTACAATCACCTGGATGGTAGATTTGATAATCGTAGGAACTTCTTTAATGGCCAATGTTTTTCATGTCATAATTTTGGACACAAAGCCACTCAATGTGTTTCCTACAAGACCATCATGACTCGAGAAGCATGAAATCAAAGGAGTGTGACTGGGATCACAAAAAGGACCTACAATAACTTTTCTGCTCTTGAAAATGAAATAGAATGTTCTATTTGTAACAACTTTGGTCATGAAGATTTTGAATGCAG
The DNA here is from genome assembly GCA_000404065.3 of Pinus taeda. NCBI lineage: Eukaryota > Viridiplantae > Streptophyta > Pinopsida > Pinales > Pinaceae > Pinus > Pinus taeda. Next base: position 59,499 of record APFE030325456.1, read on the forward strand.
GAGTTAGTTTCGGCAAACATCTCAGAAGGAGCAAGCTTCATTAGGTCCCAAAACATGGAGAAAGAAAGAACCACAACCAGAAAGATGTGGTATAGCCTTATATGCGGAAGGATAGGAAAATTAGTGGTACATCGACAGTGGATTCTCGAAACATATGACAGGTGATAAGGAAAAACTTCAATCATATAGTGCCTTAGAAAAGGAAAGGAAGGTCTCATTTTGAAATGACACCCCTGCTCTCATAAAAGGTAAAGGCTCTGTTCTTTTGAAAGAAAAAGTCAAAGTTGGAAATGTTATGTATGTTGATGGCCTAAAGCATAATCTATTGAGTGTTAGTCAAATGTGTGATCAAGGAAATGAGGTAATATTTCGATCAAATGGATTTATTGTTTGTGAGCTTGATAGAGGAGAAACAATGATCAAAGGCATATGAACTCCAAATAATTTATACATACTCAAAGGAGGACAACAATATTGCTATCTTAGCAAAACTGATGAACATTGGTTATGGCACAGAAGATTGGGGCATCTTAGCTTCTTGCAGATAAGGAAAGCATGCAAATATCAGGTGGTTCGTGATCTCCCTGACATCAGAATTCTAGACAATACAATCTACAAATCATGTCAGTTTGGTAAACAAACTAGAACTAATTTCCCTAAGAAGGAAGTATTAGCTAGTAAGCCACCTGAACTTGTTCATACTGATTTATGTGGTCCATCAAGGAAAAAGTCACCTAGAGGAGAAGAATACTTTATATTGTTCATTGACGACTTTTCCAGGATGTGTTGGATAGGACTTCTGAAGCATAAAGATGAAGCTTTCGAAAAGTTCAAAGCATTCAAAGCCTTGGTTGGAAATGAATTAGATCGCAAAATCAGATGCCTCAGGTCTGATCGAGGAGGGGAATTTACCTTGGATGAATTTTTCGATTTTTGTGAAGAACATGAAATAAGAAGGGAATTCTCTATTGCAAGGACTCCTCAGTAAAATGGAGTAGTGGAAAGGATGAATAGAACGGTTCAACGAATGGCTCGTGCTATCCTTGATGAGTCTGGAACTCCTGCAACCTTCTGGGGTGAAGCTGCATTTGCTGTTGTTACTATTCTCAACAAAACAAACGTTCAGGTAAACAACACTCAAACTCCTCATGAACTTTGGTATGGTAAGACTCCTACGGTAAAATACTTCAAGGTTTTTGGAAGCAAATGTTACATCAAAAGGACTGATGAAAATCTTGGCAAGTTTGAACATAGAGCAGATGAAGGCATTCTCCTTGGTTACTCTTCCTGAAGTAAAGGATATAAGTGTTACAATAAAAGACTTGGAAAAATTGTTGAAAGTATTGATGTGGTGGTTGATGAAGAAGGAAACAATTCAAAACAGATAGAAACCGAAGAGTTTGAAGATGAAGAAGACTATCCTTCAACATTAGACCAGACTAATGCTGAAGAAGAAACATATGAGGCACCAGAAGAACATATAAGAATAGAAGAAAAGACTCCATCCAGGTATGTTCATAAGAACCATCCAGAGACTCAAATTTTGGGGCAGAAAGAGGCAGGTGTTCAAACAAGAAGAACTATAACATAAGCTTCAATCTATCTAGCATTACTCTCCTCCGCTGAACCATGAAATGTAAGTGAAGCACGCAAATATGAATGCTGGGTCAAGGCCACGAATGAAGAACTTGAGCAGATTGAAAAGAATAACACTTGGGAATTGGTTCCTAGACCGAATGATAATAATGTCATAGGGACCAAATGGATATTCAAAAACAAGCTGAATGAAAATGGAGATGTTATTAGAAATAAGGCCAGACTTGTTTGTAAAGGGTATGCTCAACAAGAAGGTATCGTCTTTGAAGAAACGTTTGCACCAGTTGCTAGACTTGAAGCCATAAGAATGTTCCTTGCTCTTTCTAGCTTTTAGAAGTTCAAAGTATATCAAATGGATGTGAAATCTACCTTTTCAAATGGAGACTTAGAAGAAGAAGTGTATATTGAGCAACCAGATGGATTCATCCTTGGAAATGATCCAAAACTTGTATGTAGACTTAAGAAGGCACTCTATGGTCTTAAACAGGCTCCAAGGGCTTGGTATTATCGTCTGGACAAATACCTCCATCAACAAGGTTTTTCAAAAGGATAAGTAGATAGCAATCTATATATAAAAATTGACAATGATAAATTACTAATACTTGTTGTGTATGTTGATGATATCATCTTTGGTAGCAATGAAGAAGCCATGAGTCAAAACTTTGCCTTGGTGATGCAAAATGAATTTGAAATGTCCCTACTTGGTGAGCTCACATATTTTCTTGGTTTACAAGTCCAACAAAACAAAGACAGTATCTTTCTATCACAAACAAAGTACCTCAAGCAGATCTTGAAGAAATATGGCATGGAAGATTTGAAAGTAGTATGTACCCCTATGGTAATAGGATTCAACCTTAGCACAAATGATGAATCAACAGTAGTACATCAACCAACCTATAGATCCATGATTGGTAGTCTGCTCTGTCTGACAGGTATCCAACAAACATCATGCATGCAGTGGGAATAGTTGGAAGATTTTAGAAAATTCCAAAAGAAGGACACCTTCAGGCGGTTAAAAGGATTTTCAAATATCTTCAAGGAACACAAAACTATGGCTTATGGTATCCTAGAGATATAGATCTCACACTTCATGCATATACAGATGCAAATTGGGCAGGAAGCATGGATGACAGAAAAGCACTAGTGGTGGTGCATTCTTTATGGGTTCTAGATTAGTATCTTGGTTCAGCAAGAAACAAAGTTCAATTGCATTATCTACAGTTGAAGCAGAATATGTGGTTGTTGCATCTTGCTGCACACAACTCCTTTGGATGATGCAAACATTGCAAGACTTTCAAATCACTTGTACTCCACCTATCTCCATTTTATGTGGTAATACAAGTGCAATCGGTATTTCAAAGAATCCAGTCATGCATTCAAAGACCAAGCACATACCTATCAAATATCATTTTCTCCGGGAACAAGTGCTTGAACAAA